>VXBJ01016095.1:184610-229576 GCA_013400055.1 Nycticryphes semicollaris | reverse complement strand
GATGGGATTGGCCTTCTGGGCTAATCTGGATATATGAGACTGAGCATCTCCAGCAGCACCAAACAAGCCGATCCTGCCCCATTATTACCCGCCTGCCACTCTGGATGAAGTCATGTGTTTATCCGACAATAAAAGCTGAGAAGTACAAACACTAGGTTGTCACGGATCCACTAAAATGCTTTGAGAATGAAAGAACACTTTAATCACATACTGGCAGTAAAATTAAGTCCATTTACAGTTTTTTCGATGACTCTTGAAGGTATCTTCTCTTTGTATTTCCTGCCTCTCCTATTCAGCAAAACCTAATCCTCTTTACATTGTGTTATCTGTGAAAGCAGTTCCCTCACGCCAACTACATATGGTTAAAAACAAAAGGGTTGTTCCTCTTGGTGTTTCTCAAAAGTTGGGCTGGTTTATTACTGTGTTTTGAAGCAGGAGGAAAAAAACAGAGGAACAAACCTCATGGCCCTGAGGGAGTAAACAGAGCAGACAAAAGGGAAATCACGTAAAGTCTGAGGAAATATTCCCAGTATTTCAGGAAAATCTGTAAATATCTCACATGGCCTCTCCAGTTTCACGGCTTGTTTTTCTGAAATGTCACCAGCATGTGATCAGCCCACAGCACATTTCTCCCGTTTACTGACTCAGGGCTTAGGCACCCTGAATGAAAAATAATTGTGGCTTACGACTCTGAGATGGGAGCTCAAACTCATGGTAGCTTTACTTCTGGATCTGCCGCCCCAACTGGACCTTGCCATGCAACCTCTTCCAAGCTTCAGTCCCCATGCTGAGCACTCCTAGGCTTCAGCAGGAGTCAAGGGGCGTCACAGATGACCAGGTACCCCCATGAGCACATGGTCATTGTCCACGTGGAGGATGCTTGCTGCCACCTCCTGAAACACATTCCTTACCAGCCACCAAGGCAGAGAAGGGGACAAGGGGCATAACAAGTGGGGTTTAGTGCATCTCCCTGCCTGCCCTGTTCCCTGCTTCACTGGTATTTGACTACAGACATGTAAGCTGAAGGGAGGAGGTTTCAAAGCAGATGTCTGGCATTTTACCATAAAAACTCTGCCACCACTTTTTTTCAGAGAAGGAAGTCACTCACACCCTCGTAGATGCACAAGCAAGTCCTTCTCTGCCCCACATATCTCTGAAGAGTGCATCTGGAGAGTGTCAGTGAGACCACAGAGGTTTTGTCACACTTATTCATGTCCAACAGGATGGGCTCCACCTGGTCAAGGCAAGCAATCCCGCTGAAGGGTGCCAAGCCTCCTCACTGTCCCACCCTCACCCAGCCTGAGCACCTACCTTTTAAAAGCAGTCACAATATTTATGCAGTGAAACACCATTTAACCCTCCTAAATGTGATCATCTATCTTCTCCTAGTTGGGAAACGGAAAATGAGCACTGAACAACACAAGAAGGGTATTCCCCTTGTCAGGGCCAAAGCAGCACAGAGCACCATCCACCTGTATTTAACGCAAGGGATATCAATCCCCAAGGACACCTTTCTGAGTCCTCTCACATTAAGCTCCTCTGTATATCCTGGTTGCATCTTGTTTGCAGTTTCCATCTGGGAAACAGCCGTACTCCATCACGACACAGGGAGCTGTTTCCCTCAACCCTGTGCCGACTGGAGCAGAGCTGCATATCAAAACCCAACATAATTATCCATCTCACAGCTTATTATTTACACATGAGCAATGTAGCTGCTGAAGATCGTAACTCAAGTGTATGTGCAATAAGTTACTCCACTGTAGCCATCCCCTGTTGCAGTCCTTAAGAAAAACCACATGATGACTTTTCCAAAGTCAGGCTAAAACTGCTGAAGCAGAATAAAGTGCCACTAAACCTGGCTACCTACTATTTATCATACAATTTCCTGACTGATGGTTCCACAAACCAGCTGCTAAGTGCTGTGTACTCTACTGTCAGCAAACTAACATGCTAAATGGGAGACAGGGAGAATAATGCACAGAACTAGTAGAGTCAATTTTACAGAGGGAATTCAAATTCTGCTGTGTTTGGGTCAGCCCTCAGCGTAGAGGCAGGCAGTAAATTCTACGCACTTGGGGGTCCAAAACTACTCCACTTTGAAGAGCACTGAATATTTATATGGAACGACTCTTAGATCAAACAGAGACCTGCCAAAGCACCCACATCCAGGGCTTCGCTTGGAACTCCATAAAAAGGTAATCGGTTGACATGTATTTATATGGAAATACATAGTAAGACATGTGCAAAGCCGTATCCTGGGCTCTAGCCAGTTTCACATTGCTTTTTCATATCCCACCCACTAACTAATTCACTAAAGGCACTGTCAGAACATTACAGGCACATTCTGCCACTATTATTTATGCTGTAGCTGAGTGAAGAACAAGTGAGACTACCCACAGGCTATGTTTGAATCTGGACTTGTCTGACTCCTGGCTATCTGTGAGAGACGCTCTTCCTATCTAGGAAACCAAGGGGCAAGTTAGTGTAAAAGAGAGGATATCTGCTCTGACTTTCACATTTCACATTTACAGTGTGAGGAACAAGACTTTTACCCTTAGCAAAGGAGGAGGTTCCTTAGAGGAACTCCTCTTACCAAAATAAATTGACAAAATCTAACTTCCTGTTCTGCTAGGAAAATTATTTATTATCATTTACTACTACTTAAAAATCCTGGCTGAGATGCAAACTGCTACAGCATATGCCAGGCAGTTTTCTTATAGACACCCAAAAGCAACGGTGAATTCCTGGGCCGATCCTTCAACTGCATCCCTGCGGAGACTCCTTGACCGGAGTGTACAGTACAGGTGTTGAGAGGGACAGATGTTGCCTGTGTACTTGGAGCCCTCAACTCCAGTTCACCAAGAATTAGATGATTCTGTGCTTAAATTTCACTATTTCCAAGAACTTGTAAGGACGTGCCAAGGCACTGGAAATACACTTACACACATTCCTCACGCAGTGCTGGATTTGGAAGCTGCTGCCGTCTTCTTGAGTCTCTGTTGCCTACTACTGTAAGCTTCCTTTAGATGATCTCCCGACTCCTGCATAGCTAACAGGGTCTCCTCAAAACCAAATGGGAGATACAACTGTCTGAAATGCTACAAACTCATCCATTTTAGCACAGCCAGATTTTCTGGAAAATATGTCAATTTATGCTGACTTTTTGTTGTGTAAAATGTGCCTTTTTATTTCTTCTTCAGGAATCTTTCTTGCCTTCTTGAAGGAAGTGAATAGGATCATCTCTCTCAAATTACAATCACTCCCATACAGGAAAAAAAAGAAGAGACCTACGTTTGTTCTCTGAAAGTCGGCAACCTAGGGCTCGGCTGCAGCATCAAGGCAAAGAAACTGGGAAAAATGACAGGTATGGTCCTTGCTGCTGAACACCAAACCTAAACTGAAGTCTGATGAGACATAGCAAGCAGCAGCAATTCTCTGCAAGACTTGGTGGAAAGGTAGACAATGCTAGCTGGGTCCAAGGTGCTGTGCAACACCTGGAGACAATGGCACAGAGGTTAGGCAGCTCCAAAGGTCAATGAAGCTAAGGGTAACTTTTCTGTAGACTCTGTAGCCTCTCAAATAAGCCTCACTCAGTCAGGCGATCGCTAAGGCTGGATGAGGGGAGAGCAGCAGATGTCATCTACCTTGACTTCAGCAGGGATTTTGACACTGTCTCCCATGACATCCTCATTAGGAAACTGAGGAAACGTGGGCTAGAGGAGGGGGCAGTGAGGTGGATTGAGAGCTGGCTGTGTGGCAGGACTCAGGGGGTTGTAATTAATGGAGCAGGGTCTAGTTGGAGGCCTGTAACCAGTGGTGTCCCCCAGGGGTCAATACTCGGTCCAGTCTTGTTCAATGTAGTCATCAATGACCTGGAGGAGGGGGAAGAGTGTATCCTCAGCAAGTTCACTGATGCTACCAAACTGGGAGGGCTGGCTGACACTCCAGAGGGCTGTGCCGCCATCCAGTGTAACCTGGACACGCTGGAGAGCTGGGCAGAGAAGAACCTCATGAGGTTGAGCAAGATCGAGTGTAGGGTCCTGCAAGGGGGGAGGAAGAATGCCAGGCACCAACACAGTTTATGGGGGGACCTGCTGGAAAGCACTTCTGAGGAGAAAGATCTGGGGGTCCTGGTAGACAGTAAATTGTCCATGAGCCATCAATGTGCCCTTGTGGCCAAGAGGCCAATGGAATCCTGGGCTGCGTAAGGAAGAGTGTGGCCAGGAGGTGGAGGGAGGTCATTCTCCCCCTCTGCTCTGCACTGGGGAGCTCACAACTGGAATCCTGGGTCCAGTTCTGGGCTCCCCAGTTCAAGAGAGACAAGGACCTACTGGAGAGAGTCCAGCATAGGGCAACAAAGATGATGGAGGGTTTCGAGCATCCCCCTGATGAGGAAAGGCTGAGAGAGCTGGGACTCTTGAGCCTGGAGAAGAAGAGGCTGAGGGGAGACCTTAGGAATGCTTCCAAGGATCTGAAGGGTGGGTTGAAGGAGAATGGAGCCAGACTCTTCTCAGTGGTTCCCAGTGACAGGCCGAGGGGCAACAGGGACACAAGCTGGACCATGGGAAGTTCCATTCCAACATGAGGAGAAACTTGTTTGTGTTGAGTGTGGCAGAGCCCTGGCTGAGGCTGCCCAGGGAGGGTGTGGAGTCCCCTTCTCTGGAGACCTTCAAGCCCTGCCTGGATGCAGTCCTTAGTGATGTGCTCTGGGCAATCCTGCTTTAGCAAGGGAGTTGGACTGGGTGAGCTCTAGAGGTCCCTTCGAACTCTGACAATTCCTGATTCTGTGATTCCATGACAGTTAGGTGGCTGTGGTGGTAAGGCCAGTAGAACACTGTGACTTGCTCAAGCACCTTGTGATTCCTACCAACTCCCCGAGGAAGATGGCTGCTGAAATGACAGCCTGCGTTTTTCAGCACATCTAGAAGACATTTGCTGCTGTGGAAAACACATGCTTGGGCTTTAATGCGCCCAGTGTTTGCCGACACCTGCAACCATGTGGGGGAGACCAGGGTCAAGCAGACACAGGGACTCAAGTCCAACACAGGCAAACCCTCGTTCTGCTTCAGCAGATTTGTCCTCAGGATGGTCAGCTCACCAAACTAAACCGCAGAACTGGGCGAACTGCGAAACCCTGCCTCAGCCATAACCCCGTTTGAGGTGAAATCTCCTTCCCGCTTACATTCACTACGGTCTTGACAATGAACTCAGTGGTACCGAGCTTTCACACCAGATGTAACAGAAACGATATCAGGCAAAATATAGCCTCCTTGCTAATGCCTTTTCAATATGCAGAACAGTTTTGAAGAGTTTGCCAGCAAATGTCTACATTTCCCTTTGGTTCATAAGCTGATCACCAGATGGGAATTTGCTAATATTCAGGTTTGCAGAGTCCCCAAGGGCACCGCTGCTTCTTCGTGTGCATTCCCTCCAACCCATCTGAAAATAATGGCATTGCAAGGTTTTATGGCAGGAATTAGGATCTTTTTTTGGCCAAGCAAAGATCTTATTTTGGATTTCTCTTTAATTACAGCTTGTGTTAGGGCTCAATAAGAGCACATGCTGTCTTTTGGGTTTGGGTTTTTTTTCAGTTCCCTTTCAAGAAGGGGTGAGTTATGTTTTCAACGTCTGCTTACACAGACGCTTTATCCAAGAAGAAAAACGGTGGCGCCACAGCCACACGTTAACACACACACTTCGCTTCATGCACTTGGAAGAGTCTGCCTATGGTGACTGGGCTTGTTGCTTCAGCGCGGCTGGTTGCCATCTGATCTGCTGGCCGACCCACAGATGTGCTCCAGCCAGTTATCTCAGAAAGCTTCTTTTCCGCGTGTGTCCCTACATGCATGCGTGCAGGCATGGGGCGCTTCCGATGCGGCGACCCTCGTGTTGACACGGACACAAGTACTCCCTGCCTGAGAGAAGGAAATTTTAAGTAGGGGAAAAAAAAAACAAAACAGCTGTGGTAAAATTGGGGAGAAAAAAAAAAAAAAAAAGACAAAAAGGCTAATAAATGGATAAAGCCAAGAAAGACACTGAGAAAAAAAAAATTCAATTGGCAAGTCCTCCCCATTTCAGGAACATGAAATGTAAATTGTGATAACATAGAGTAGATACAATGCTTTCAGAGAAAACCACCATTTTCAATCAGATCACATCCCTTCTATGTGTCCATGTGTATTTAATGCTGAACAGACCCTCTGCTTCTGCTCACGCAGCCTATGCACTGATCTTAAAATTAAACCACAGCTCCAGCTCACTGCCTCTTTGTATGGCTGAAAAATAATGTCTACCTTTGCAAACCCAAAAATTAAGACTTGGGGGCATCTTAGATCCCTGCCATCCATTTTCCCACTTTTCGGTTTGTAAACTTAAATACCTTGTGGGAACACAGTTGATTGTTTTTAGTAGTTCCACAACAACTGCTACGCCAGACACATGAAGGAGGAGCAGTTATCGGTGCGCTGGGAGAAAAGTGGCTGGAAATGATTTCATCAGCTGGCACTGAGAGGTCTTTAATATGCCAAATTTGCTGCAGGTATTGGCTAAATAACTGCTGGATTGATTTCAGTTTGAACGCTTTATTATTCCTTCCTGTCGCTGCAACTCTGCTGTCTGAGGAGTGGGACTGCCTTCTGGAATACTAACTAAACTTCCTCAAGTCCATTCATCTGACTCCAGTGCTCCCTGCCATTTGCCCAGAAAAAAAAAAAAAAAAAAAAAACAGGCGAAAAAGAAAAAAAGAGGAAAAGAGGTAGTAAAAGACAGACTTGCAGAGTAATAAATATATTGAATGTACAAAATACTTTGGACTGAAGAGTCTCAAATTCTTTAAGAGACTTTCTCATTGGTGATTCATCACAGCCCAGTAATTTACAAATGACTCTTTGCACTAGGATGGACTCACCAGTAAGAGAAGGAAGGAAGGAAGGAATCTTTGTGCTGCCCTGACTCTGGTGCATTTGTGAACTCACCCGGGAAGTGGGGTGGTACAGCAGTGCTGCCCACAGCCCTCCCAGCACCCACATTTTCAGAGGAGGGAAGCCAAGGCACTCCAGCAGTTTTGCCCAAGAAAAGACAGCAAATTGGTGGAAATGAACCAGGAATATCCCACCTCAGTAACTTCTTCCACCCAAAACCCACTGTCTGCTTTATACTGTGAGGAACCTGAGAAAACCCTCAAGAAGATGAGCAACAGTTGCACACAACCAGCATCTGTCCATTTTCCCATGCTTTCAGGAAAAGCTGATGAGGAGGAGACATCTTAGCCCCATCTCCATGCTACTTGGAGGGAAAATGCTTTCCTCCAGCGCAGCTGGCTCTTGGTGCAGCTCTGCTCATCTTTTTCATAACCTCTGGATCCCACACAGCATATCTTAACAAACTCATTAATGTGGTCTCTGCAAGAAAATGACAAATGGCCCTCTGCCAGGAAGCTGTCAAAAGAAATCCCTCCCTCTGCTACCTCCAACAGACCCCACAACGAAAAAAGTAATTCAGCTTCTGCCTTGCCACACGCTTGCTGGTTTGCTGTTGGTTCCCTAACTTCTTGTGCCATCACACATCACCGCACCCTCTGCCGCCTAGAAATTCCAAGGAATTACGGAAAACAAAACAAGACTCCATGTTTTAACTCTCAACAACCCCAGACAAGTGGCTTTACCCAGCTGCTCAGGAATGATGACGTGGGATGAAGGATCACATCCCCAGTGTTTCCTCTTCTACAAACAGCAAGTAACTGGCAGCATAACCACAATATATACACAAATAATTTGTACCTGTGTACGCGTGCACACCCGTTTCTGTAACATACAGCAAATTCCAGGGGCTGAAGGTGAGCTACGAAGAGGAAACCAAGGAAATGAAAAGATTATAGAGGAAATAAAGCCTGTTCCACACCAGAGAGAAGTAAAGAAGAAATCTCACAGCGAGATTCTCAACTCCAAAGTACTCCTAAGCAAAGGTTCTGTGTGGGTTTCCTGACCAGCGGGAACAAGGAGCTGCCACACCACAGGCTGGTTATTCCCTACAGTTCAACACAGCTCAGGGAAAGCATTTGACTGCCCTGCCATTGGCTGCACACATTAACTCAGCAATAACAAGTATCTGTAAGATTGTCCTGGCCTGAGGAAAACAAACTAATTTTCTGTTTTACAATTTTACTTTTTTAGCTGGGCCTCTTCTAACTCACTAAACTCTGAAATGAACAGCAGATTGTTCAGAAACTGTTCCCTCTCAGGGGGATCAGACCTGATCACACCAAGGGATGGTGCAGAGAGGCCCTGGCTTATCCTTATTGCTGGAACAACCAAGGGCAGGGAATGGCGTTCTTTGCCCCGTTGGAGGGTGGGAAGCGGAAAAGCCTCGAGGGGTCACCCCTGTGGGGAGGAGCAGACAGGACAGGGGACCCCAAACTGACCAACGGGGGGATTCTATCCCATCTGCTTCCTGCTCAGTAGAAAAGCTGAGGGATCAAAGGGTCAACTCTCTTTTTTTGATGGCCGATGTCTGAGGAGGACTCTGTCTGTTCGTCTGCCTTTGATCCCAATCCCAGCATTCCTGACTCCAGAGCTGGAATCCAGCTCCTGTTGCTCACCGAGTCCAGTCTGGGACTTTTCCCTGTGCCTGCTGGTGAAGTGATCCTCATCCTGGGAGCTTGATACGGTTTTGTATAGATTATATCTATGTCATTATTTTCTTCTCTTTTTTTAATTTATTTTAATTTTAGTATTGATGCTTCATTAAAGAGGTTTAATTCATTCTAAACTCATAAATCTCGTTATCGTCTTCCTCTCCTTTCTTTTTTTGGGGCAGGTAGTGCCATCTGTCAGTCTGGTTTTGGTAGATTTGGCTGAAACCATGACAAAGATGCAAAGGTCAATGTGGCTAAGGAGAAGTAAGAGGAAGCTAGAAACAAGGAAGAAAAAAAGTCTAGAAACATCCTTGTGTTGCTGCTGATTTGATGTGGGAACAAACAAGCACAAGTTGGGCAATTCAGCAAGCTTTGGTGACATTCTCAGAATTTTATAAAGCAGCTGAGTCAGCCTGCCAACGTTATTTGTTTAAGTTCCGTTTTGAAGACTAGTGTGCTCTTCTGTGTACCAGAAGCAAGTTTAAAAGCTTTTTGCAAGGCCAAAACTTGAACAGTTGGATATCAATATAGCACGATGAAAATCACACATTTCCAGCAGCTGAACGTCTGGACCACAGGGTGAAAGACTTGGAAACAGGTTACACTGAGCAGCTTTGATGAGTAATTTATGGCATGATAGGAACTAGAGGGGGAAAAGTATAATTAGATCAATTATGTCTATTTTTAGATATTAAAACAGTTCAGATTCTATGGGATGCACAATCAGATGAACACTTTGAGAGGTTTCTTTTTGCCTGCTGTTCAACCTGATTTTTAAAAATTTCATCCAAATATTCATAATTATTCAGCTTCTCTCTGTACCATCCTTAGCAATTACTCTCCTTCTGTGGTGTTTACACTCTTCAAGCCCTTGCAGATGAGGAGATAGTTATCCACATGCTGTCAGGCCACTTGATAATATACATTTATTGCATCCTTTAATCTATATGTCCATATTCTAAATTAATCACAGTCACTTGCTTTCACTCCCTGGCTTTCTTTCAGCTTGGGAGAGATATATAGTTGTCACCCCTGCACTCCTGGGCATCAGGTTTTCATGTAGGTTGACATGACACTGCTTAGGAGCAGGAAGCTTTAGAAATTTATATAACAAATAACCTATTTCCGTAGACTCCTCTTTCCAGCAGGGGTATATGTTTCTTATGCAGAGTCTCAAATACCATTACCTTTCATTTTTCTGCTGTGAGACAGTGCCTTCATCATGTGGCAGTGACCTACCCCAACCATTACTAGGGGACCACTGGTGAAATGGGCACTGCCCAAGGCAGGTAAAGGCAACGCAAACGTGACTTTAAGCTGTTTTCTTTCTCCTTATTCCCTCATCCTCCCTCAGCTTCTCGAGGAGTTCCTCCCCTTTATTTCATTTTTATGTGGGGTACTTTTTTGTTTCAAATCATTACTGAAGATGGAAAGTATGGAGAGTTCCCTTAATTTGCCATATTGACATTTACCCTAAGTGCTCATTCAGCCCATTCTTGAGAATGTCATCTCGTTGATATTCCAGTCAATCTGAGTTAGTTTTTTTCAAGCCAAGCTTTCAGGCAAATATTCTGAACAACAAGGGCCACTTACTTACACCACTTCCCTCTGCCTCATCCTGGTCACTGTTAACACCAAGATATCCTTTCTGAGACACTCTGATGTTCTTCAGCATAAACTCCCAACGAAGAGGGAGAATAGCACCATTTTATCCACTATACATTATTTCTTTAGTTCCTTAGAAAGAGCGGCTGCATTGCCTAAAACTGCTTGTTCTTTACGAATCTCTGCTGAGTTTTGCTCGCCATCATTTTATAAGTTTGCTTTTCTTTACAGACAAATTCTTCTCTCCTCAGGATTACCATGCTTCTGTCAGGTTTTTAGGATTATTCTTAGGATTCCGCCATTTCCTCTTCCTCACCAAAGGGCTTTTCTCTCTACAGTCCATGGGAAGTTCCTCTCAAAGTCGTATCAAAACCTCCCCTTCGTCCCCTCTCTTGTTCTCTGCAGACATGCTGGTAGGATCTGGTCTACGCTTCTCTTGCTTTGGGAACCAAGTGCTGCTCACCAAAAGCACCTTTACATCACCCACTTACAGCTCACACCATTGCTGGGAAACAGGATGAAGGGCACTTGAGTCTGAGAGGGGTCGTTTAAAAACACAAACCAAAAAAACAGAGTCAACAACCTCAGCTCCATTCATGTCAAAACCTGACGCTGCATCTGGTTGCATCAGAGCTGCAGAGCCGGGGCACACGGCCGCAGAGGGAACTACTGGAGAGAGTCCAGCATAGGGCAACAAAGCTGATGGATGGGTTGGAGCATCCCCCTGATGAGGAAAGGCTGAGAGAGCTGGGACTCTTGAGCCTGGAGAAGAGAAGGCTGAGGGGAGACCTTAGGAATACTCACAAGCACCTGAAGGGTGGGTTGAAGGAGGATGGAGCTGGACTCTTCTCAGTGGTTCCCAGTGACAGGACGAGGAGCAACGGGCACAAGCTGGACCATGGTAAGTTCCATTCCAATATGAGGCGAAACTTCTTTGTGGTGAGGGTGGCAGAGCCCTGGCAGAGACTGGAATGATTCTATGATTCTATGCCTATGCAGAGTCATATCCCTCAGCTTGATGATTAAAGGGACAAGATGGCATCAAATCTACGATTAGGTGGCACAAAACCCCACAAGTACAAGAGAAGCAGGCAAGGACTGTTCTGCACCCCGGGGTAGGTAAGTAGGCTTTAAAAGGAGGCTTTCATTCTTCTCTTTACATCCTAGAAGAGAAGCCAACAGTGCTATGAGGAGATAACAGGAGCCAGAAGAGGGGAAAGATGGCCAAACAAGGATGAGGTGTATGGAGCACCATTTCCCTGCCACACAAGGCTACAGACACCAAAAGTTTAAATGGCCTCAAGGAGAAAGTCACAGAAGAGAAACGCAGTAAGAGTCCAAGTGTGTACAAAACAGAGACTAGAAAGTTCATGGACTGGAAATTCTGGGAAGTTGGGAGAGTACTTGGGGGCAAAAGGAGAGGAGAATCACCTCAAGTTCTTACATTTACTTCTGGGCATCAGCCTTTGGTCACTGCTTGGGAAGGATACCACAGGCCTGTCGTGTGGGTCAGTATGGCCACTTGTGTCCTGCGCACTCCCAGAATGTTGCCCAAGTCCAAGATGGCTGCAACCCCCTTCCCTGTGCCACTCGGTGCCACTCGGCCAGCACATCACCACAGGCAGTGCCCAAGCTGTGAGACTTCAGCCCATACAGCTCTGTGACATAAGGATGAAGACATCCCGAGCCTGTAAAAGCCCATCTTTTAGCCGTACGTTTGCCCAACACGCTGCCCAAAAGAGGGCTTTGGTCTACAGCTAATGTCAACCACCTGGTGGTAGTAACCATAACTTAAGATGTCTGTCCCCTGCCCACCGAGAGGCAATCCTCCCTTCTGCTTTTCTGTGCTGAGTTCAGACACAATCTGGGTACAGGAAAACGGGAGACTTTGCAGGGAACTTCATTTAACCTCTGGCATAAGAAGAGGGGATCGCTCTCCTCAGCCCTACCCTCTGGCAATCTTGGAGCTTTTCTAACGCATTAAGCATCAGTTTCCTGCCCGATGCTCTACTAAATGCAGTGGCACTCAGAGAGGGATAGGAACTGTCCATATGGAAAAGCCATTTGACACAAAGGTTGGAGGTCAAAAGTTTAAATGTTTGTGACAGAGGAGAGCAGGCCTTTTCTGGTCAAGAACATCAAAGGATTTGCCAGCTCTTAATGCTGCTATTGTTGCTTGTTTGGACCCTACTGAAATTCTAGCATTTTTATGCTCCACTCCAGGAGCATAAGGACTTTTTGTTTGTTTTAACCTCTATGCTGAACCGAAGGGGTCTGAAATGTTGTCACTCTTTTTGCTCCCGAGGAGAATGTGCAGGGAGACAATGCCAGAGGATGTGGCATTGTAGTCCCAACCAACTTGGCACTCTCTTCCCCACCAAAAGAATATAAATGATGGATGGAAACACATGCTCTCTATTGGACAGGGCTGGAAATCTCTGTTCCTGAACTCCCCCCATGACCGGTTTTAATTGTTTCGTGCTATGGCAGGGGGTGAAAAGCGCCCCCCACCATCAAGATGTCCCGTTTTGCCAGTCATTGTTGAGAAACGTTGTGCTGCAGTCGACTGAGGTTTCCATTAGGCACAACTGTGGTGGAGCCGGGAAGAGCAGCGAGGTTCTCAGAGATGAATTGTAATGCCATAACCACAAAGAGTATCGCTTCTCCCAGCCCTCCTTTGCTCTCTGAACTTCTGCCTGCGGTTAGGCAGAAACTTATTACCAGAGCTCTGCAGTGCATGTTCCAGGCATTGTATCAGCCATCGATACCTCCTGCCTTGCCAGGAGCAGGATCCAAGTTCATTTGTTACTACCTTCCTCAGATTCCTGCTCCCCTCTCCACAATGAGGATTAGCAGTTTAAGTTACGTTGCTGACCTCCATCTGGCTAGGCAGAACCAGATGTCTGCACGCTCGGGCACGATCTTATTTCAAAGTGGGGACTCTGGGTTACTAATGACGTTATAAAGGCAATAGCATATGTTGGCTCTCAACAGTCCATTGTCTAATTGGGATGGTTTTAATCAAATATGAATGCACCCAAGTTTTCACAGCTAATGAATAAATCCCCTTTTTAAATAACGAGGGTAATTTTGAGCTCTCCACTGAGGCAGCATCCCGAGGAATGCCTACATGAGCAGCAGGCATCGCTGAAGGCCCGTCAGAGGCTGCAGCAACATCCGCTGCAGTCCGGTTCCTTATTTAAACAGCTCCTAACTGCCCTTCCCAGAGGTAAGCTGCAGCCAAATTGTTTTCCTTCACTTCACAGACCAGATATGTGTGGCTTATTTGAACAGCCCGAAAGTTTACTTTAGTCTCTGTTTAAATACCTCCTACCACATATTTCAAACAAACAGCTCACTTCATTAGAAAGGCAAACAGCACAGCCGTGGAGTACGAGCACTTGAGGAGAACCACGCCGAGCAGAGAAATCCTCTGTCCCTGTGTAAACACCTCTGCAGCTCTGGGCAGCATCCGCCTGCAACCCCACTTCAAAAGCCTTTTCACAAATACTTCACACGTCTGTTTGTAAGTAAATGACAACCCTGGAGAGATTATCTGCAGGGCTGAGAGCCCCGATGATGACTATCGCTGCTGCTGCGCAAGAAGAGAAAGAAAAACCAAAAGGTTCGCTGCCAGCCCTGGGTGAGTTATGGAACTGAAATGAACTCGGTGGCGACCCAGTAAGGGCAGCTGAACCTGCTAAACTGGAAAAGCAGCGCTGCTTTGGTAGCCTGCTTTGGCGTGTTTGGCTCCACAAAGGGAAACAAGTTTTACTCTTGGCGATGGAAAGGTTACTGCGCCCCCATCGTTACCGAACTGAGTCGTTAAATTGGCCCACGGCAGAGAGCGGTACAAAAGAGCTGCATATAAGCCAACATGTCACCAGGTAAAGCGCCCAGCTCCCTCCTCCTAGACAAAATACACATGGTGATTTGAATGCCTCAGGAGCGCATAACATGTTCTCAAATCCCAGCAGCAAGTCCCAAAGGAGGAGGAAGGAAAAGACAACTGGACACAAGAGGAGAGGTGGCGGCTGGCAGCCAGCACTGGGAGGCTCCCATCCCCTGCCCTTCTCCCCTGCCCTCCTCACCACATTGCCCCTCTGCTCCCCAGCAGGGAAGACACCCTCAAGGGAGAGCCAAACAGCTCAGGAACAGAGTTTGCTGTCACTCCCTGCTGTTTTTCCTGCTTTGTGCCAAAGGAAAAGTTTTAATCAGAATTCCGGATTTGCATGTTTAAGGCAAGGACATTACAAGGCAATGCTCATTACAACTACGGGCATTCTCACCATGCCTGTCACCACTGTCAGCCTCACAGCAAGCTACCAGGACAGCATCTCCTGGCACCAGGCATAAAGCACTGACCAACGGCATACCCAGAACTTTAGCACAGCCTTAAAAACTAAACTATCAAGTATTCACACACTCTTAAATCCATTCTTGGTCAAAAAGAAACAA
This sequence comes from Nycticryphes semicollaris, assembly GCA_013400055.1. Classification (NCBI taxonomy): domain Eukaryota; kingdom Metazoa; phylum Chordata; class Aves; order Charadriiformes; family Rostratulidae; genus Nycticryphes; species Nycticryphes semicollaris. Next base: position 214,881 of record VXBJ01016095.1, on the reverse strand, counting down.
CCGCAAAAACTCAAAATGCTTCAGAAGGTTTGTAAGCAGGGACTAACTGCACCTGGCTGTAGGGTGAGGGTTCACAAGCTGCCAGCTGAAGTTACTCCAACTGCCATATACAGAGGAGAGGAACAGATAACATGTCTATCAGGAGGAATCAAGTATTGCCAAGTACAGACATGGAGGTTAGGACACCTCAGCTTTAAACCATAACTTTAACCTTGCAGTGACTCAAAGCATTGTTTAAGTTATTTCCATTCTCAGGGTGAGACCAAGTCCCATTAAGTCAATGACTCTTTTATCATTAATTTCAGCAGAGTTAGTGTAGCCAGCTCTTGTGATTTTACCATCAATTTTGTTTTTTGGTTGTGTTTTTTTTTTGTTAAAAGCTCCGGCCTTTTCAGTCATGTCACCATGTAAGAATCTCAGCTTGCATTAAATAAAAAAAAAAAAATTAAAAAAAAAAAAAAACACCAAACCCCACACGTATGTTTCCAGCTGTTCCAGTTGCAGAGAAAAGCTGGAAAATGAGAAACCTCCAGCTTTCATATCCTGTGAGCAAATAAAAAGATCCCACAAAACCACACCTGGGCAGGTATGTAGCTACAGGGTCTTTCAAGAGGTTTGTAAATGTGTTGCGCACTCACATGCATAAAGTATGGTTTTGAACACCTAGATGTCTTGGGGGTAGCAAGACACTGCATCTGTGTTATAAATGGTATCTGGTGGCATTAAAGTCTGTGAGTTTTAACTGCAATCACCTTTAAAGGTGTTTGCACAGGTTTTGGCCCACACCAGAACTGCCCATCACGTACCAGGGATTTTTTATGACTATACAGGTGCTTCCTCTACAAAGGGCATCTTTTCTCCTCTCTATTAACAGTTGAGGATTCTTCTACATTCTGCTTTAAGACTATAATCTGGGTTAATGAGGATTGTTTGCTAAAAGACGTGAGGTAGAAAGATCCTTTTTGAGCACTTTAGTGGAATGGCTGAATTTAGGTTTAAAGTGGAAACAAAACCCCCTAAGTATCAGCATGAACTACAGAAAATAACAACTTTATCCAGCTCTTTGGAAGGCTATGATAGTACATGCAATAAATTTACTATTATTATTACAACTGATAACACAAGCTGAGCTAATGGAACTAAAATATCTTCTAAAACAGTTCTTGGAGAGCTGATAATATTAACCTTGAGGTGCCAGGAGTTGGGGATTTCACAGCGTACCAAGCTGGTTGACTTACTGACACTAAAAATAGGACTCTAAACCCTTCTCCTCTTGTGGGTTATGTAAAAACAATATGATTTTTTTTAAAGCAACTCGACCCATTCAGAAGAATAAAAAAAAAAATTCCATTTCTTTCAAGATGTTTATGGCCTGAGGCTTTCCTAATACAAAAAGGGGGGGAAACAATTTATTTTTTATTATGCCATTCCCCAATCTTCAACTTGAAACAGACCACTTCTGCAGAAGGTTTTTACAACATTCCAGCGAGTCCTCTGTTGCAGTTTTTTCTTCCCTAGCACGTTCAGCTACTAGCTAAAATTTGCCTGGCCGTTCTCCTTAAAACATCTTTGGTAGGAATAGCTGTTAGGAGTACAAGAGACTACAATTCCATCTATTCCTTTATGGTACATACTTATTTGATATATTATTAATAGCAAAATAAGAACAGTTTGCACGTGCAAGTCCCAATAACAAAGGAGATGCACCAGCTCCTCCTGTTATTTAAAAGATACCTCCTAAAGTTCCTTTCTTGGAGTGATCTTGCTCAGCTTCTACAAGAGGTTATGACTGCCCAAACAGCACATGGTTTTGTTGGGATGGTGGTTCAAGGTGCCAGAGTTAACCCAACCTCCATGTCAGGCACCAGCCAACAGCCTTCCTTCCAAATCCAGTACACTCTCTTGCCACAAACAGACAAGCTCCGTGGACGAGTCAGAGTTCAGAGATAAGGGAATCACCCATCCTCTGACCCACAAACAGAGAGAAGAGTCCTAAGAACACAGGAAAAGCATCATTCTGTCTTTCTCTGCCAGCGTTATTTCTGCTCCTTTCTTCACTTGAGCAGTCTGGAATTAGGTTCATTTCATCTACCCATACTGCTGCAATAAAAACCTCAAACCAAGAGAACAACTCATGTAAGTATCTTATGAATGTACTTTAAAGAGTGAAATACATAACAAGCATTCACGGAAGACATCCAGGTCTCTGGTTTAGCTCCACAAGAGATCACCATGACTTGTCTTTTCCAAGTGTTTAACTTGGGGTGACATCTCTTTGGAAAAAACGACCTCTCATTCGATGTCCAAGCCCAGGGTCATCCTCAAGAGACTCTCAATCACGCTCAAGTTCAGCAGCCTTCTTGATAGTGGAATGTGAACAAGCAGCATCAACAATAGCCTGGGCTCCTAGATTCTTCTTGGTGCCGTATCCTCATTAGTCAAAAGGAGATGGCAACACTTCACGGGTTTTTACAATAACAGTGGCAGAAGCTGCCTTTCAGTGCAGATGGGGAGCAAATAAGAGAGGTTGTCTCTTTCTCCTGTGCAAACACAATTGGGTTTATAAAAACAACTAAAAAGCAGTTAACAAGTATATGTAGCATTTTCTGCAGTTCACCGAAATGGGTCTCCATAACTTGCTGAACGGTTCTGGAGATTTAGTTAACCTAAACAGTTAAAGCAGGCAGGAGCTCGAGAGCTATTTTTCATAGGCATACAGATGGGTTAGTGTATCACGGGTCGAACTTGGGGGAACCAGTGACAGAGACAATCATCAACAAACCTTAAACGAGGACACAGCAAATAATCCTATGATGAGGTAAAATAGAAACTGCAACCAACAGATGTTTCAAAAGGACTAGCAAACACCACCTTCTCCTTCACACACAAGGCTGGTATGTTCTGGCAGAAATCTAAGGAGCTACTTCCTAAAGCACTCAGGCTGTAAAGTCCATTCCAGGCAGACACAGCATGTAAATCTGCAGGACAAGAGGTACGTGCCTCTCCTCCCCACCCATCTGAAACTCTGTGGGAAGGTCAAAGAGAGGCAGCAACAACCAGGACTCAACGGAGTTGAGAGTCGATGCTTGAGCACCAGGCAGGCCCTCATGGGTGACTCAGGAAGGGCTGACCCATCGTGCTAGGCACATGCAGGGACTTCTTGGCCAGGTGGGAAAGTGTTTTTCAAGATGAAAAGCTCCCTTTGGCTGCCTTTGCTTCTGGAGTTCATTCCTATTTGTATCTGATTAAAGACTTGGCATAGACTTTGCCTGTTGAAAAAAAAATTCAAGGGAGAGTCTCCTTTTCACACACAGGCTTAAGAGAGAAAAGACGAGCCTTGTGCCCCCTTGTCTCCCCACTCCCGAGCTGCACACACCAAATGGGGTGGGGGCCAGGGGGGCAGCAAACCCTCTGTAAATAATCCTCAGTTACATTCATGCTCAACCGAAGCATGTGGCTCATGGGCGGGTGGTGTTTCTCCTGTGCATGTGAGCTCAGATCAGAGAAATTCATGGCTTGATGCTGTGCGCTGTGAGCAGAGGGAAACTCCTTGTTCCCTGGTGCTGAGCTGATGGGTGGAGTGTGAAGACCACGCTAAAACAAGAGCTAAATTAAAGGCAGCCCAGAAACCCAACCCCATCCTGGGCTGCACCAAAAGAAATGTGGCCAGCAGGTCAAGGGAGGTGATTCTACCCCTCTACTCTGCTCTGGTGAGACCCCACCTGGAGTACTGTGTCCAGCTCTGGAGTCCTCAGCACAGGAAGGACATGGACATGTTGGAACGAGTCCAGCAGAGGGCCATGAAAATGCTCAGAGGGCTGGAGCACCTCTCCTATGAAGACAGGCTGGGAGAGCTGGGGTTGTTCAGCCTGGAGAAGAGAAGGCTCCGGGGAGACCTTAGAGCAGCCTTCCAGTACCTGAAGGGGGCTCCAGGAGAGATGGGGAGGGACTCTTTGTCAGGGAATGGAGTGACAGGACAAGGGGTAATGGCTTTAAACTGAAAGAGGGGAGATTTAGATGAGATCTCGGGAAGAACTTCTGTGCTGTGAGGGTGGTGAGACACTGGCCCAGGTTGCCCAGAGAAGCTGTGGCTGCCCCATCCCTGGAGGGGTTCAAGGTCAGGCTGGATGGGGCTTGGAGCAACCTGGTCTGGTGGGAGGTGTCCCTGCCCAGGGCAGGGGGGTTGGAACTCCATCATCTTTAAGGTTCCTTCCAACTCTAACCATTCTGTGATTCTATAAGGAGACATGCGTATCTCCTGAGTGACTTGCACCAACGTCCAACTGTAGGTACAGCAAGACTGAAATAAGTCTGAGAAACCAGTTCGCTCATCTTGCTTGACCAAGCACAGCAAAGCACGTTGCAGACTCCAAACACAATGGCTTTTGGGGAGCCTTGCAGAAGCCTAGCAGAAAGAAGTCAACCAACCCAAAAGAAGCCTTGTCAAGTGCTGTGCTGGGTATTCCATTCTTTAAGAAAATAATTTCTACCAGGGACATATGCAGAGCAGCCGAATGAGGTTTTGCCTGCATGCAAGAGACATAACCAGCAAGCACATGCAGACATCAGAGAACAGTGAAGGTCTCCTGAAGACTGAGAGGGAACTGCTGCGTCTCCCTCTCCTATACACAAGCCACACCTTGAGCTGGTATCTCCCCACAGCCCAGAAATGGCAAGGACAGTTAGGCTGTTCCAGGGACTACTCCTTGCAGCCACAGAAAGAGGCCACAGCCTCTCTCTTCTGCCCTACAAACCCTCCTCTTCCATTCCCTCACCACTGCCCTCTCCCATTCATCATACAGCAGGGACAGTGGAGAGGGGCAAGAAGCCTGGAGCCACTGACCCCAAAAACAAAGCCATGCTTGCGCTAGATCCACCCAGTCTGGTTCATGGAATCAGGAATTGTCAGAGTTGGAAGGGACCTCTAGAGATCACCTCAACCAACTCCCCTGCTAAAGCAGGGTTGCCCAGAGCACATCACTCAGGGCTGCATCCAGGCAAGGCTTGAAGGTCTCCAGAGAAGGGGACTCCACACCCTCCCTGGGCAGCCTCTGCCAGGGCTCTGACACCCTCACCACAAACAAGTTTCTCCTCATATTGGAATGGAACCTCATGTGTTCCAGCTTATACCCACTGCCCCTTATCCTGTTACTGGGAACCACTGAGAAGAGTCTGGCTCCATCCTCCTTCAACCCACCCTGCAGGTACTTGTGAGAATTCCTAAGGTCTCCCCTCAGCCTTCTCTTCTCCAGGCTCAAGAGTCCCAGCTCTCTCAGCCTTTTCTCATCAGGGAGATGCTCCAGCACCTCCATCAGCTTTGTTGCCCTACGCTGGACTCTCTCCAGTAGTTCCCTGTCTCTCTTGAACTGGTGAGTCCAGAACTGGATGCAGGATTCCAGCTGTGGCCTCCCCAGTGCAGAGGAGAGGGGGAGAATGACCTCCCTTGACCCACTGGCCACACTCACAGCCCAGGACTCCTTTGGCCCTCTTGGCCACAAGGGCACATTGTTGGCTCACCAACAATTTACTATCTACCAGATCTTCTCAGATCTGCAAGGTCCCAGCAGAAGCAGAGCTGTGGCAATACAAATCCTGGCATTGCAGCTCTGGTCCTGCCCTATATATTCAGGCAGTGAGCCCAGAGAAGGAGTTGCTTTCGCAGCGCCCACCAGGCTCAGCATCAGCACCTGAGCTGGTGGGACACCAGTGGGCACAAGCACCAGCATCAGCCATTCCTCTGACTGCAATGAATTCATGGGGTCTGTGCTCACGCCTTCATCTAAGTATAAGTGGGAAGAAGCCCAGCTGCAGCCAGCAGGATGCTAAAGTAATGCTCCAGTTATGCTCCAGTTCTGCTCCCAGGACAGTGGTGAGCAGAGCCAGCACCTCGAGCAGGGGACAGCTGTAGCAGCCACTCTTCGACATATACGGACACGTTCACCCTCCTATACCTTACCAGCCCTTAGCAGACTAAAGGCTACAGCAGGCCAGGGAGTTTCCAGCCCAGCAAATAAAATATAGAGGTGTCTGCTGGGAAAAACTTTTCCAGCCAACGTTCTCTATTTAATATCCCAGTGCCTCTTCAGATGGTGTTAACCCCACCATGGAAAAGAGGCCGGGGTGGGGGGGGAGGCATGGGTAGTGGGGTGGGTGGAAATCACACTTTGGACACGATCCAAAACCCACATTCCCAAACCAGCTGAAGATCACTATGGGGACAATTCTGTACATATTGTTTTTCATTTGACAGCTTCAGACTCAAACCCCCAGGGGCTGGCACGCTGAGCTCCGCGATTAAATCCTGCCACGCTCCTCCAGCCACGGCATCTGGAGTGGCTGCAGCAGCCACTGCCGCCATAACAGGTAGTGCTTTTGCTGCCAGACCAGCTGGGGAAGAGGTATTGGCAAAGATCTGGCGTATGGATGTGTGCAAGGGCTTTTGAACTTTTTTTCCCCCTCCCGCCTCACTTGCTGGCAGTAGCCTATGCCAGGACAGATGCTTTGAAACGGCAGAGGAGAACACAGAGAAAGCTGAAGGAGAATCAGGAAATAAAGTCAAGAGCTTAAACAGAAAAACAAATCCCCAACAAGCCAGAGTCCGACACGAAACGCGGGTTTTAGGAAGCATGGGAAGGAGGATCCATGTGGATAACAAGCAATGGCAGAGGACCTGTGTGAGAAGGCCTCACAGAACTCATTTGTTGCTGAAATAGGTCCAGAGCTGGCAGGCAGCAACTGCCAGGGGTAGTAAGAAAGGAGAAGGGGAAAAGAGACCGGAGCTTGGCTCAGGGATGAAGAGAGAGAGGGAAACTGGCCTTCCGCCAGGATTTTTGTGAATGGGTGGGTGTGTAGTATCCATTTCCTCCCAGTTCCAGGGGGAAAAAAACAAGAGGGTAGGGAAATGCTTCAAGTGATATGTTATTTTGTCATGCTTCAAAAATGTGCAACTACTGTCACATAATTTGATATTTTCCTAGTACTATGGCTATTTTCTAGCAGCCCAATGACCATCTTTCTTAACAAAGGTATTTTTCATCATGTGCTGAATATATTCCACTTTTACACACTGTCTATTCATAAAAAATGCAAGCCCCTTAAGTGAAAAATTCTGAATTTATGAGTATAAAAGACTTTAATGTACCTTAACTGTCTTAAATTCTCCTGGTGATTGCTGGTGAGCTAACATTTTTTTCCTCCTGCAGAAGGAAAGGACTGCAAAAGGTCTTGAGCGGCAAGTTCACAGGTGGTGCCAAAATTACAGTTTCTCCAAAGTACGTCTGAAGCATAAATACTGTGCTGCATTGCTGTCAGAATAAGACATAAAGAAGAACATAGGACGACATGAACTGAACATCAGAGAGCTTTAATACGGTGAGGTTCGGGGTGTTGCGATTTTTTTCGGATCTAGTTTTTCATTACTAAAGTTTCTGAACCCTAGAGCATGCGGATGGTGTGCTGGAGATATTCTAAGCTGAAGTACTGGTGTCACACTGAACAGATCACAGCCATTCGCAAGTTAGCTGCAAAACCAAGCAGGGAAAACTGTTCAGAACCCAGCACAGAAACTCAAAGGAGGGATCGGGTCTAAGAGAAGCGAGTGCACAGTAATTAGAGCCAAGATTGAAGGAGCATGGTCTAAAATTAGGTTTCTCATCAAGAGATTAAAGTACACGAGTTCAGATTTCTTAAAGTTTTAGTTCCCTAAAGTCAATGTGGGGAGGGGAGGGGGCTTGGGGGGTGTCTGACTTGAAGAAGGACAAATTTTCACCTCCAGTTCTCAAAGATATTTACTCGTCAGACACTAATCAAACCCACACTTCACCATTATTGATAGTTAATTTTCCAAACTTTCTAAGACAAGTTTTTAGAACAAGTGGTTTTTCCAGTGCTCAGTGAGAACTGTAGAACTCCCAGTAAGAGATCAGAATAAGAGAATGGCATACTCCTTTTTTTGGGTTTTTTTTTTTTTTTCAGAGTGAACACTAAAAACTAAATAGAACTTTGCCCTGGCCCCCAAAATGAAGGAGTTTTAGGTTTCCCCTAACCAGCAGGAAAGTTGCCGGATTGCTTTGTAGGGACACCAGGAGTTGTTTAGTTTGTGTGCCAACAGCTTCATTAAAGAGCTCCTAAATGAACAGCCCCTCAATAATCACAGATAAAAGGGGACTTCTGCTCACCAGCCACAAACCCCAGGGGCAAGCCGACCTATTCGAGACGGGTTTTGTGCCACAAAGAGCCAGCAGGGGCCAGGGAAAGCAGAAACCCTATTTGTAACTCCTCCCCAGCTCAGCTCCGCTCCAGCATTTCAGTAAGGCCTGGAGGTCTGCTTGTAAAAAAAAAAAAATAAGTAGCCTTCAGCCTTGCAAACTAGCGCACGCCTGAAAAGTGTTCTGAAGATGGAAAGAAGAGGCTGTCACTTAATACAGCCTAAGTATTAAATAATGATAACCATTTAGCATTCCTGCAGAGTCTTTTGAGTCAACAACTTGTCACCTCAGCCTTGGCTGACAGAAGCGTGGAAAAGCCACACAGAGCAAAGAAAGTTCTTCTTGCGTCTCTGCAAACTCTCTCGGGGTTTGAGCTTCTTACAATTGATTTTTCTTCCAATATCTTCCCTTCAGGAAAGCTGGAGGTGCTGCCTACCACCTTCTATGAATTCAATTTTTATTCATGTACAGACATAGAAAGGAAAAGGGAAGAAATTCCTCTTGGCAAGATTATTTTAAAAAAAAAAATATACATATTCATTTCCTGATGGCTACTGATGTTTCTGGCACAGCTTATTTTGTTTTGGAGGGTTTTGTTGAGGTTTTTCTTTTTCATATATAGTCATTATCATTATTACAGCAAGATCTCGTAAGCAGTGTGCACTTAAGTAGTGCCCATCGTTCACCTACAAAGATTCTCACTTTCACTTCAGCACAAGGTTGTTCAGCCACCAGGACATGATTTTCCACGCTGAACAGATGTATCTTGGTATATTCTAAAAGGTGACATCAGTGAGTCTGAGAAGACTCCATGCTTCTAAAGTTAAATGTTTTATTGGGAAAAAAACCATCTGTAACGTAGTACAGATATATCCATCACTTTAGACATTTCCCTATAGACTGATATCTCTGGTGTCCACCAAGTTGTTCTTTACCAAACCCAGGTTTATCAGGGTGGAGTTGTTTCTGTTTGGATTTTTGGTTTGTTTGGTTGGGGGCTTGGTGTTTTGTTTTTTTTTTTTAATATCAATCAATTCCTTATTCCCATATAATTTCCACAAATTGTGTTGACCTATTGGGACTGACATGCAAGATGCCTTTTACCACATTCCTATCACAACCTCCTAGTCTTTCCACCTCTTTGTTTGCTTTATTACCTTTTAGTTGATGTTACTGCTTTGTGGACATCTTCTCTACTTTGGGAGAATTCACATTATCCCAGAATCACAAAATGCTATGGGGTTGGAAAGGACCTCTGGAGATCATCTAGTCCAACCCCCTGCCAAAGCAGATCCACACAGAGCAGGTCCCACAGGAACGTGTCCAGGTGGGGTTTGAATGTCTCCAGAGACAGAGACTCCACCACCTCTCTGGGCAGCCTCTGCCAGGGTTCTGCCACCCTCAAAGGGAAGAAGTTCCTCCTCATGTTTAGATGGAACTCCTTATGTTCAAGTTTGTGCTTGTTCCCTCTTGTCCCGTCACTGGGCACCACTGGAAAAAGACTGGCCCCATCCTCCTGACACCCCCCCTTGAAGTATTTCTAGGTGTGCTATTTTATAGCTGCTTATCTACAGTTTTCCCCTACATGGTGGGGCCTGAATATGAGAGGTTGTTGTTTAACTTAGTCACCAGAAAGAGGTGCATGAGTTCTTTGCCAGAACTTTGCTGGCTTATCCACTGTTAAACCAAAGACTCGCTGAAGCCAGGTGTTTTGAGTCAGGCTTCCCATTAATCACTACCTAAACATGCTGCAGAGACATTGCATGAAAAGAGAAGGAAAAAGGTCTGACAGAAATGAAGTACTAAAGTGACCAAAGCCAAGAAAAAAAAACCAAAACAAACCAACCAAATAAGAACAGAAGCCATCCAAATCAGGAATAGTTGGAAACTGGAGTGGACATTCCTCACTTTTGCTATCAGAAAGACACTGCTGAGGCTCTGTCTCCTCTTCTCCTGCTTCTAGCCGGTCTGCAACACAACTCAGTCAAGCAACGTGGCATAACTGGTGGGAATCCCAAGCTATATACCCCATGTCACATCAGCATGGCTCTACTGTATTTTCTTGGGTTTTTTTTCTCAATTACGTAAGAATTCATACACACACACAGAAGTATTTAATGACTTACTATTACGACAAATTCTTTCCTCTGACTTCCAAAAAGCAGAATCTAGAGAGCTCATTAGAACAGCCCCTGACAACACAGTGAGGTTAATCCATACAAATACACTGAAAATATTGATAGCTTGCAGACCAACATTGACTTCTGTGAAAGACAGAAGTGGGTCATCAGTGGGCATATTTTTTAAAGGGGAAGGCATTTATACTAGAACAGAATTTCTTTCCCTTGCACCTTGAAATCTTTCTTTTTATGTTTGCTCATAGTTAATGCTTTCTTCAACATCAGCAAAAGCAACAGAACCCATGAAGGATCTACACTTACATATATTAACAGATTTAAAAATAAATATACACGTGCATACCTAGGAAAAAAAGAAACAAAAACATGAGCAAGGATATAGCAAAGACTTCCTGGTTATTTTTTGCTGACACAACAGGTGAATTCAGTGCAATAAAACCTGTCAACTAATGAACGGCCACAAAAATCACTTGCTTAGTGAAGGTGAAAAATCTGTACTGAACACCTTTCAGTAATTTTAGTGAGGCAGATATAACTGCTACAATGATTTATTTTAATCTTGAAGTTGAATGACATTAGATTTATTAGATTTAACTATGAGACCATAAGAAAAGAAACTTGGTTGAAAATATGCAAGTCCAGAGCTTTGTAATACCTCTTAAGTTATTACTGGTGCCTACACAAGTAAGCAGAGCAGTTAGGCAAAGGATAAACCTTAAGTTATAAATGAAGGGACCCAAGTTGCAGTGATGCAGCCCGTTCTTCCTCCAGCCTGCCCCACTAGGCTACAGAAATGCTGCTTTATTTTCCCCCAGATTCACCAGCTGCATGAACGGGCTTCTCCTATAGCTTCTCTCCCCACCCCAATTGCTCTAGGTTAAGATGGCCAAAACTGGGTTACTCTGGTTTACCCTTAAAGAGGGGGAAACTTGACAGCATGTCAAGTTTCGTCTTCCCCATTCCACCCCAAAACTGAGCAACAATCACCTCATTTCCTATCACCAACATCTGGCTGTAGCCGAGGCCTCAGTGGTGCTTCCATGATAAATAGCGTGTACTTTTCCATGAGGTCAACAGAACGGTTAATTCAAACAAAACCTTGATATTTATGAGCTTACTTTGGCACCTGGTTTTCATGTCAGCGTTATGCTTGTATCAATGGGGATGCAAAAGACTACAACTGAATGATCCAGGCGACAGGCAACCGCACACGTAAGAGCATTCACAAACATCAAGCAGCTTAATGTACTGGTTTTGAGAAGAAAGCGTCCTTACTTGACAACAAGTCACTCATGCTAATTGGAGTCCCACACTTGCTTACGGTAAATGACAAACATCTCAGGATCTTACAGAAGAAAGCTTTCCCTTTGATACATCTGCAGGCTTGTTGTGCTTTTTTGACTTATTGTATAATAAAGACATGGGACTGGAGGCTTTTGAGACTCCAAAAACATGAAGAAAAAATAATGGAACTCATTACTGAGCACAGTTTTGACTTGTTTGAGGTCTGCTTTTGTTAGTGAATGGAACAAATGATGTTACGGGGCGAAAGCTGCCAAGTTTCATTAGAGTACTTCTGTGAAAGTGTATGATCTCAGAGGCTATACATGTTAATTTACAGTAGAGTTTAGATTAAAGTGATGAATGTGTATCTAGTGTACATTTAAACGCAATTTTAAAAGAAAACCAAGCTGGGGCCTTCCTGTTCAACATGCCACTGCAGATTCTCTAGTGTAAAAGCAGAGTACCTCAAACAGTTGTTAGAGCCTTTACTGGCAGAACGACACCGTGTTTAATTAAGTGTCCATTATAACTGCAAAGTCCATTTCCTAACCCTGGGTTCAGCTCTCAGAATACAAGTAGTTTCAACAGTGTTTCGTATCTGCTTCATGGGTAAAAGCTTTCAGAAGGTCCTGTCAAACATGAAACAGAGTAAAAGATAAGATGAATTTCCCAGTAAATTCAGCTGCGTCTTTTTTCTCTTTACCTCAAGCTGCCATTACCATTTTGCTGTTTCCCTTCACAGTGAACAGCCCTGGCACTCATCCCTCCTGAAGCTATTTTAGTATTTTTCCACTCTTTTGACACACAAGGTCATACACTGACCCAGGTGCATGAAGCAAACAAGATGAGCATGGGTGCTACACACCTACATGGAAGTGTGGCAAATCCATTTTTCAGTGAGATGTTTTTATGTATTTCTCATTAGCTCCCCATTTAAAGCACGAACTCAAACCACATCTAAACTCACACAGCTCGAAACTCTAATTCTGCCATGACTTTAATGGAGTACAGGAGTGGGATTCCTGCTTATGTCTCACCTCCTTTGAAAGGGATAGGTGGTGTCAGGTCAGCTGGACCCGAGGAACCCACAGAGGGTGAAACACTGTATCACAGAATCACATATGAGGGACTGGAAGGGACCTTGAAAGCTCATCTAGTCCAATCCCCCTGCTGGAGCAGGAACACCTAGATCAGGTCACACAGGAACGTGTCCAGGCGGGTTTGGAATGTCTCCAGAGAAGGAGACTCCACAACTTCTCTGGGCAGCCTCTGCCAGTGTTCTGTCACCCTCACCATGAAGAAGTTTTTTGTCATATTTAAGTGGACCCTCCTATGTCCCAGCTGGCACCCACTGCCCCTTGTCCTATCATTAGCAGTCACAGAGAAGATGTCCTGTCTTATCACTGGATGTCACTGAGAACAGCCTGGCTCCATCCTCCTGACACTCACCCTTTACATATTCATAGACATGAATGAGGTCACCCCTCAGTCTCCTCTTCTCCAAGCTAAAGAGATCCAGCTCCCCCAGCCTTTCCTCCTATGGGAGATGCTCCACTCCCTTCATCCCAGAGGAGCGTGTCCAGGTGGGGTTTGAATGTCTCCAGAGACGGAGACTCCACCACCTCTCTGGGCAACCTATTCCAGGGCTCTGTCCCCCTCAAAGTTAAGAAGTTCCTCCTCATATTTAGATGAGACTTCTTATGGTCAAGTTTGTGCCCATTTCCTATTGTCCTGTCACTGGGCAACACTGAAACAAGACTGGCCCCATCCTCTTGACACCCACCCTTGAAGATCAGATCCCCCTCAGCCTTCTCTTCTCCAAACTAAAAAGACCCAAGTCCCTCAGACTTTCCTCATCAGAGAGATGCTCCAGGCCCCTCATTTTTTTGGTGGTCCTCTGCTGTCCCCTCTCCAGCAGTTCCCTGTCCTTCTGGAACTGGGGAGCCCAGAACTGGTCCCAGATGGGGTCTCCCCAGAGCAGAGTAGAGGGGGAGGATGGCCTCCCTCCACCTGCTGGTCACTCTTCCTGATGCCCCCCAGGATGCCATTGGCCTTCTTGGCCACAAGAGCATGTTGCTGGCTCATGGGCATCCTGTTGACCAGCCTAAGGAGCAGGAATGTTGCTGCTCCTTAGGCTGGTCAACAGGATGACGGAGAGGACGGTCTGAAAGTCCCTACCATTCTCCACGAGCTGTAGTATTATCTTTGCATGTTTAGGTGAGAGCAGGACTTCGAACAGTCTAATTAGCTGAAGAACAAGGTAATCAGCAGGAAGCTAATGTGTCGAAAATAGGTACATACTTTGAAGTGTTGGGGGGATTTCTGAGGGTTCATAGATAAGCAGAAAGGCATTGATACTCAAGTGGTATTGTCTTTTACACTGAAGCCCTCAAGTTAAAAACAAAGGGCAGTAAAATAAGTTGCGTTTACGGGGTCCCCAGACTTGCCATCTAATACAACTATTCATCAAAACACTGCATGCTTTTTGCATGACACGCGTGTCTTGTTCAATCAATGGAAAGCTGCTAAAAATCTCCTAAATAACCTATTCTAAACAACGCTTAGCAGCTACAACCAGAGCCTGATTTTGATTTATTGAATAATTTGACCATAGAACACCTTAAGTCACAACAACATTAAGTGCAATAACTTTTCATTCCTTTGCTGAACACCATATGAAATTAAACAAAATAAAAATTGACAGCACCAAGTTATCCTGAATCTATTCCAGATGGATTAAGTTCACTGTATGTATTAAATGGAGATTTTCAGCTTGGGTTTGACATTGCATTTCACTGACTCCCCAAAACAAATCAAAATAGCCCAGGATGTGTTACCAATTCCATTTTAAATCTAAATATTTCTGATACTAATTATGGAGCAAAGGGAAAATGCTGAAGACATTTTGACTTTAACAGCCCTGCCATTCTTATTAAAAAATATCAGCTTTACATCTGCAAGAAATTTATAAAGTGGACTCTTTACAAATTGTTATGGAGCAATTTGTGCACAGTTAGTTCTTTGTTTAATCGAGAAATCTGCCCAAACCCTGATTGTGTGCTTATTTCCCTAAGGCTGGGAGTGAAGGTTATTTCATTATGCCTTTTGGGAGCAGCAATCTATCTAATACGTTTCGGAATTATTCCAGACCGAGCCGAAGCTGAACATGAGAACAAAGCCCTGCTTCCACAGCAGAAAGACCAGCCTAACTCCCAGCTGGGAAGATTTAGGCAGAGATTTATAAGTACAAACACTGGAGAAATTTGCAAGTAATTGCATGTATTTGCTCTCTGTTGTGGCATGCAGTAAACTAATATTTATTAAAACATATCAGCACAGTACTGCTCATTATACCCTTCCCAGTCTCTTCTTGCAAGGTTGTAATGAAGATTTGTTTGTGTTTTTTTTTCCTTTACTCTTTCAGAGCAAGAGTGCTAAAGAAAGAAGGCAAGAAAATCAGGATCATTGATTGATGCTTGCTGTTTATGGATGTTATAATGTACACAAACGCTACCTCTGTAATTAAATATAATATTGTAATTGCTGCCAGTGAGCAGACAGGAAATACTGTACTCCCACTTGCTCCATTTATCAAAAAGCAAACATCTCCTGGAGAGCCTGATTCTTTGCTAACCATCACCTTTGGAAAGTAATTGTGAGATACTCAACCCTGCCATTCCCCGCCTTTGGCGTCTCTTGCTCCAGAAACACGCAGGTATTCCATTAGTGCCTACGCACTCCGCAGGTACACCTCTTCCAACAACATGCAGTTTAATTCATTAACTGCTGTGGTTTGAAGTGTCGGCTCAGCCAGCACTGGTAAAGCCTTAGTGGGCTGGAGCATTAGCCACTTTGGAGATCACCTCCTTCAGCACCCAGGAACACACGCTGAAGATCAACGCTTTTAATGGTGAGAGCCCCATTTAACTGCAACACAGATGGGTTTTTTGGAAGAGCAGCATCCTCCTTGATGGAATGTACTTCTCTAAATGTTTTATCGAAGCTCTAGTTTGAGCTAAACTTAAGGTACCTTGGAAGCCATATGCTTTTCAAAGGTTTTCTTAGAGAGGGGACACCTGGAAAAATCATCTGCTTTTGGAGAATACCAGGGATACTCAGATTTATTCCATGTAATGATGGTCCAAACCTGCCTATTCCAAATGCATGCAGTTTGTTTCAAGTCTGGTTAAAATTGCTAGGTGACAGAAGCGTACCTACCTAATATGTCACTTCCAAAACCCTAGCAATTTAAAAGCAAAGGAAGGAGTGGCTGGGGACACAAATTTCACTCTGTCCTCACATCCTCATCAGGTAAGAGAACATACATTCCCCACGCACCTGAACCTACAACATCGCAGCCTAAATGGAGAATTTACAGCTGTATTATATTACATTATCAAACTGGTGTGTTTTAAGAGGGTATATTCTCTGTTTCAGAAGTTAATTTGAAAGCAAATACTCCTATTTAGCACTTAGGATGTCCAAAAATGGGTCTCCTGCGCAGTCCCGCACAGAGAGTTCCAAAGGAAGTGTTTGTAACACTGACTTTTGGTAAAAATTTAATATATAGCCAGTGACTAGTACTCGGAGTTTGAAGGAGCACCTCACTAAAAAATACTTAGAATAGTAGACTCATTTTACAGCTTTCATACAAGATATTTGTGTAGTCCTTCGTATTTTGACACTCCAAGTGCAGCGCTTGGGGTTTTCAAACCAGCAGTCAGAATATAGTCTGTCTCCTTCTACTCAAAGTGAAAATTTCATCTAGTAATTACTTGGGCTTGAGTTAACATAGTTTGAAGTTGAGAAGAATAATGTGCTTATTTACTATGTGGGTAGTGTAAGATTTATGACAGCCTTAACTATTAATTTCCACATTCATAACTGCTGGGATTGTATGAACTACGAGACAGGTTAACTCCACTGTTGTCACTTAGCAACTGTACCTGGCTGTTAAAATGAGTGTTTTCTTTTGGGAGTTTCCCCATGAGGTTCCTGCACGACCCTCTCCATCCAAGTTCCTTTCTCACTTCTGTGGGGGTACCCAAAGTTTCAGCCTCGATGCACAAAAGCACTTTATTAAGGACAATTAAGCAGATGCTCAACTTTAAGAGGCTTTTTATGACAAACTGCAGTTTGTGGAACACTTTGAAATGAGTAAATATTGCAATATGACCGTAAACTTAGAGTATATGGGGGTTTTATTTAAAAAAAGAAACCCTCTTTCAGTAAGTAGGGAAAGAAATGGGACCAACATGTAAAAATCTAGGTGTGAGTTGAGCTGGGCAGGCTGGTAATTGCTCCTCTGAGTCTGTCGTACTCACTGCACACCTGACAACACCTGCACTTCCATTATGAAGCAAAATTAAGTACATGCATTACATCACAGCCTATTTTCTCCTTGGTTACTGGCAAAATACACACCAACAAGATTTCCAAATTCAAACTAGAAACGAGGGCCAAGATTTCAGATATCAAAACTCTAAGTTAGGCTTTACAAGTGGGATCTTCAAAAATATTAATCTTACTAGGAATTCAGAGTGTAAATCCTATTAACCTGATTAGGTTAGAGAAAACACCCTTCATTTTCAAATTACCAAGCACTAAACAGCTTCCAAAAAAAGAACCAATTTCTCGACATTCAGCACTTCTGGAAATCCAGCCACTGATTTACATTGCTCCATGAAGCTGTAATTTGACTCAGCATGGTTCTTGAAGCTGTATTTACGTTCTTGAAGCCATATTTACAGTTTAAACAGTAATTAACTATCAAATTACTGACCCAATCTCCGTTATTAAGCAGCTTCGTATGAAAAAAAACCCAAAACATTGTGGCCAATTTTGAAAGAGCATCTATAAAATAAAGGGTTAAGAAAAATTACCCAAATTGAAAACCAGGCTAGGAGCAGAGATTTGAACCCACTTTGAAAAATCTTTCCAGTTAATTAGGAAGGCATGGGCTTAGCATATTACACAAAGTTTTTTATCTGTGGCTTTGCCACAAACTTCCTTGGAGATGCCCAACAAATCTCAGTCTCTGAGACAACAAATCCCAGTCTCTGTGCTTGTCAGTTGCTACAAATGGGAAATGGGTCTGTGCATATTGCTCTGCGAGAAAAACAGTGCTTCATGGAGAACACATGACACGGGGCCTCTCTTCATCAACCCCTGGAGTTTTGTTTCATTCTTTGAAACAAATAATGCGGGTCAATGATGAAAACGTTCCTCACTACTAGCTGCTCTATATAGACTTTATTTATGAGGAATCACATTTAACCAGTCCTTTAGTATCTTAGAAAACTGCTTTCTTGAGCAGATGGAAAGACTTACGTGCCATTTTTCCCCAAGAATTACACCTTGTAAAAACTAGGGTATGTACTAAAAAACAACAAAACAGACAGCAATGTCAAAAAGGAATCACTTCAACATATTTGTACAAGTACTTCAACTGTGTTCTTGTGTTTTAGAATATTTCAAAATCTAATCCTGAACTTAACTTGCAAGCCCTTGGCTGTTTCGGGTGGGGCGGAGAGGTGGTTTCATTCCTATCAAGTCAGAAATCAGTTTGTGTGCTTTAGAGATGAGACACTCGGCTTTGCTGAAATGAGTTTTAACGACCTGGGGAGCCAAGCCCAGACCCCGCTGTTTTATACTGTACTGCCCAGACCAAGGAAAAACCTCTTTGCCACCTTATATCCAAGGCCTGTATGTTCTTCCAAAGCTGTGGTCAGTGCTCAGGTAGACACTGGGGAACTCAGCTGACACCTATGAAGCACCCAAACCCTACTGGAGCTGCCTGAATGGCGTTTGGATTCTGCTCTGCCACCCAACACCACCGTGCCCACGAGGGAAAGCACATACAGGCTCTAACAGGCCAGAATGCACAGAAACCTGCTGCAGTAGATTTATACAAGGACTTACAAGACCCCATTTTTAGACAATTACAACTTTCTGGAAACTTCTTTGTCAGAAATTAGGTTTTCCACGCTGGTCCCCCTATTAAGCAGAATCGTATAGTTGGGTTATTTCACACACCCCCCAAAAAAGCAGCCAGGTTTTTGCTTCCATATATTGTTTCCCTCTCACAATGAAAGAATGGCTGAACTTTATGGTTTGAACTCTCAGGATGGCTGACCCCCACTGATTACTAGGTGCTTTTGTTATTTAGAAAACAGGAATATTAGTTACCATGGCTTATGCACAAACAGCGCAAGAGTTGGCCATTTTAATTCCCTGTCTCCAAGAAGCATTATTTCTTAAAGCCTAGGTGAAGACGAGACCAGAAGTCAGCCCCAGGGCCTGGAAGGCAACTCCATCCAATTCTTGCCTTGCTATAGTCCACATGGCTGAATCCTGGGAGCGCAGCGTCATGTTCCCATCAAGCTGTTTGAAAGCAGCACCTACCCTTCATCCCATCCAACCCACTTTCCTTTGGGTGAGAAAGGAAAGGAATCAGGGCTGTTTGTATCAGGAACAGTGTGGTCAGCAGGAGTAGGGAAGTGATGGTACCTCAGGACTGGGCACTGGTGAGGCTTCACCTTGAGTGTGTGTTCAGTTCTGGGCCCTTCACTACAAGAATGACACTGAGGTGCTGGAGCGTGTCCAGAGGAGAGCTACCAAGCTGGTGAGGGGTCTGGAGAACAAGTCCGGTGAGGAGAGGCTGAGGGAACTGGGCATGTTCAGTTTGGAGAAGAGGAGGCTGAGGGGAAACCTCCTTGCCCTCTACAACTCCCTGAAAGGAGGGTGTAGAGAGGTGGGTGGTGGCCTCTTCTCCCAGGGGATCATGACAGGACCAGAGGAAATGGTCTGAAGTCGCATCAGGAGAGGTTTAGACTGGATATTAGGAAGAATGTGGTATTAGTCTTCCTAATTAGATATTAGGAAGACTGCAGGAGTGGTCAGGCACTGGAACGGCCGGCCCAGGGAGGTGGTGGAGTCCCCATCCCTGGAGGTATTAAGAAAGGTGTAGATGTGGCACTTGAGGGCATGCTCTAGTGGCCGAGATCGTGGGGAGTGGGTTGTGGTTTTGTGTCTGGTTGGACTCGGTGATCTCAGAGGTCCTTTCCAAGCCTGATGATTCTGTGATTCTGTTTCCAGAAGAGGTCACAGAAGAGGCTTGGTGTAGCCGTGTTTATTTTGTCCACCTGAAACACACCCAATAACCACGTGTCTTGTTATGAACTGTTGTTAAACCGTGGTATTGACTTTGGGTTTGAAAAGGTGCTTCAAGAATAGTGCTGTGCATCGAAACTACACAAACAGCCATTAAGTTCAACTAAATACTTAGCGCTGGCAATTTTCATGCATTTGTCATCAGATGATGAAAGAAAAGTCTCACATTCCCTATATTTTATGAAGTCAGAAATGTAACGGCAACCTTCAGAAGAGTTCTACAGAAGTCTGAATTGCTGACAGCTAGCTCTAATGGGAAATTAAAGAAGGGGACATAAATTTAACATCACATTATTCAAAGTATTTGTATCTTAGAGGCAGTATGTAGAGATTATTCTATTTATATATAATGTTCCACGTACGTACCATGGCTATGGCTAGAACACTTGATTGCATGTGTATACATAAATCAGACAGGTGTGCCTGTTTGTATAAAGTTAAGCTGCCAAGAATTTGCCTGTATTTCTTCAGAAGACAGGTCTTCTTGAAAGGATCTACAGCACCTCACATCATGACGTATTTTATTACCTTCATTTTAGCTAATCATTTTTTCCCTAGTGTCTGCTTCTCCCATCCTGCCACTCTCTCAGAATTAGCTATTAGGGAAAAAATTCACACGGGCAGGATTTAACGTTCTTCACAAATACAGTAAAAATTAAATAGGTGCATTACTCAAATTATGTGTAGTTTGGAAATGTAAGAATGTAGGAAGGTCACAGGCATATTTATGGCAATAACGGCACCATAGAGTTTTATATGGCCAGCATTAGCTACAGGGTTTCCTATAATACTTTTATATATAAGGAAAACTAATCCATTATACATACATTACGAGTACTTTTCAACATACCACATAACTTCCAAACAGAACGCTTGAGAAACAACCCAGAAGGCTCACTAAGGTGCTCTTTTGCTTGCTTTTTATTTATAAAAATAAAATCACTACATAACGAATGACCAGATACTCGGTAAGCAAGAATGCACAGCTCAGTAATTTAACCTGAAAGAATTCAACTCATAGCTATTGCTGACTTTTCTACATAGAAATATGTTGGGCTGATGGTTGTTTTTTTAAAAGGAATACACTATCACCTTTCAGAATAATGTGAATTTGGGATATGAAGCTGTTTAATATGGGTTCAGAAAAGCTAAACTGAGTTTGTAACACTGTTGGATTAGGGAAGTAATCAAAGACACTGAAGAAAAGAAAACAAATCCAGTACAGAGTGATGTTCCTTTCTTTGGAACCAAGGCTGCATGCCCTTTTTGTCCATCTCCGAGATGTAGATCTCTAAAGAGTTATACCCAGAAGCAGTACCATTAACGGAATACATCAAGGAACTGGAAGGTACTTGCTTCCCATTGTGCCACCCAACCCAGGGTACCATGCCCACAAGGCTCATTGCTGCACTCCGCTCATCCCTATTGCACTAAGAGCAGGCTTTGCCCCTTGAAGAAAACAGGAAGTGTTTTTCATAAACAAACCCTTATAGGTGCGAACGCACCTTTTTAATAAATGAATGAAGGACTTGGCAGTCCTGGTGGACAGCAAACTATCCATAAGCCAGAGCAATGTGCCCTTGTGGCCAAGAGGGCCAAAGGAATCCTGGGCTGCGTAAGGAAGAGTGTGGCCAGGAGGTGGAGGGGAGTCATTCTCCCGCTCTGCTCTGCACTGGGGAGGTCACAACTGGAATCCTGGGTCCAGTTCTGGGCTCCCCAGTTCAAGAGAGACAGGGAACTACTGGGCAACGTAGGGAAACAAAGGTGATGGAGGAGTTGGAGCATCTCCAAGAAGAAAGGCTGAGAGAGCTGGGACTCCTGAGCGTGGAGAAGAGAAGGCTGAGGAGAGACCTTCTTCATGCTCACAAGTATCTGAAGGGTGGGTTGAAGGAGGATGGAGCTGGACTCTTCTCAGTGGTTCCCAGTGACAGGACGAGGGGCAATGGGCATAAGCTGGAACACAGGAAAGTTCCATTGCAATATGAGGAGAAACTTGTTTGTGGTGAGGGTGTCAGAGCCCTGGCAGAGGCTGCCCAGGGAGGGTGTGGAGCCCCCTTCTCTGGAGACCTTCAAGCCCCACCTGGACGCCGTCCTGAGTGATGTGCTCTGGGCCGTGGAGTTGGACAAGATGAACTCTAGAGGTCTCTTCCAACTCTGACAATTCCTGATTCCTTGATTTACAGCATTCCCATATTCCAAACCCTCCTCCCTGAATAGAACGGTGTGAATGCAAAAAAATCCACTAGTGCAGGCAGGGGAATAAACCAGTGATGGGATGACTGCTGAGTCTGAAGTCAAACATCATCACTCCTCTCCTTCAAAAAGGAGGAAGGGGAGGGGGAGGGTGCAAGAGAAGAAAAGAGATAGCAGGACTGCCAAAAGCAGCCGGCTGAGTGGAATAACCGGAAGCGTACAATTTACTGCTAATCGTTCAGTGTCTGCAAAGGACTGCTCAAGCTGTGCTCAACAAAAACTCAGTAATAGCCAAAGAGGGAAGCAAAAAAAAGGCAAGATGTTTGGTGCTACTTTTCTGTCAAATACTGTTAAATATGAGGCACTTAAAAAAAAAAAACAAAACAAAACAAAAAACACCAAAAATCCCACACCAGAATGAAATAATGCCATAATGCTTTGTACAGGTGGTACCAAGGTCCCTGGCTGGGCCTTCAGACAAAACCATTCCCATGTAAACCTTAAAGAGGATTAATCCTCAAGGACCACTGTAATGAGACCTTAAAAGGCTGAACAACAGCAGCCTATCACAGAGGGAAGCAGTAGCCTGCTCCCAGAAGTCTTCTCTAGCAGAGTTACATCAAAGCAAACTGGGACCAGATAGCGGGATTCTGCAAGAATCCCTTATCTCGGTGCTAGCGGATGCTTCTCCTCTGATTGTCTTGAACTGCCACCTGTCCCAGGCATCTTTGAAGGCAACGCTAAGCCTGACCTCCTTGAGCTGAGATTCTTTTATGTCTTTCTTCATTTTCTGCTCTGTTACGTTCTTTCCCTGCAACGCACACTACATGAAACAAAGGGAGTTCTCACTCCTTGACTTACTGTCCCCAGCTATTTGAAAGCAAAAAAAACAATGTTAGGGATTATACTCCACCCGCAATATGGAGCTGTCCTCAGGAGACAAGCCTCTTATTCTTGAGAGTTATAACTAGATAGCTTTTACACGAAGGGACTTTACAATTGAGGTTCAACGTTGCTGGGAGCCAAGATATGAAAGCTGCATATCAGAGATAGCTTAAAAAACAAAAAGGTTCATAATACAGAAGTATATGAAAAAACACAGGACAAAAATAAGCAGGAAAATAACTAGGAAGCAACAAGCCTCAGAGAAAGCACCAAATTACTGTAGCGCATGCATGCGGTCCATATTGCACATAAATATCCTATAATGTCAGCATCCAGCAAATGGTAACGACACCGAATTCATCCTAGATTAAAACAAGGAGTTGGCTGGTTTGAGTAAAATGGCAGCTCTGATACCTGAGACACGTGTACACGCTGACACAAAGCCTACACCCAGCTCACAACATGGGGATATGGCTTTACCACCCATGGCACACGTCAGGGTTTCAGACTGTAAACAGCAATACGCTGGCAGCTGTGGTCCCACCACCTGGGTGTCATGTACTTCCAGTAAGTATCTGCCAGAGTTACAGAGAACTGAAGATAGGTTGTGGGGGTTGTCACCAGATTTTATGGTTATAGCTACAGCCCCAATATACAAGTCATTACAGTCCTAAAAGGCTGGGCTGAGGAGAAATGTTGCTGCAGCTCCCACCTCTGGTTTCCCACTCTTTCACTCAATCAACTCCAGACCAGTTTTTAAGTCACAGAATAACAGAATGACATGGGGTTGGAATGGACCTCTGGAGATCATCTAGTCCAACCCTCTGCCAGAGCAGATCCACCCAGAGCAGGTCCCACAGGAACGTGTCCAGGCGGGGTTCGGGTGTCTCCAGCGATGGAGACTCTACCACCTCTCTGGGCAGCCTCTGCCAGGGCTCTGACACCCTCAAAGTGAAGAAGTTCCTCCTCGTGTTTCAATGGAACTTACTATGTTCTTATGTCCTTTTCTTCCAAGTGCATGGCACTGTCAGAAGAACAAGAAGCACGGTATTGCTAGGCTGAAGAAGCTGTTGGCTGCCAGCAGCACCTCTCAGCTCCCCGTGCTGACAAAATGCAAGGCTGTCGTTAGTTTAAGTTAGGTGGGGCTCAAAGAAGTATTACACAGCAGGAAAGAGAAAGCACCTTCTGCTTTCGAAACTTCCTGGGAAATCACAGCTGGGAGAATTCAACCAACCATGTAAAGAGAAAGATTCTGAATCAAACAGCTGAGCTGGATACTCGGTCTCTCATCATTACACACAGATAAGCAAAGACTGCAGCAAACAGGAAACATCCATAGGGTCTGAATGTTAATTAAAAATGGCATTGCATGAAAAACACTAAGCAGACTGCAGCAATTTCTGGAGCTAAGACCTCTTGGCACATGTGGTCAAACTAACCTGGCCTAGAGGCATGCTCAGAAGGAATTTGAAGTGGAGGATGACTTCTTCCCATCCACATGGCGATTCCCAGAACAGAGCATCACACTTCAGGACCACAGAACAATGACAGGCTAAAACCAGCCTCCCATAAGAAAATGCAACACTCACTTCTCAACAACCAGCAGAGCACACTGGCTCAGACTGTCTTCCTTGGAGAACTGTGTCAGTACTTCTGCAGCCTGAACAAGCACTATCCAATATCTACGTCATTTCTTTCAAGGCAGCCCAGAGGCCACCCCCTTAGGCTGAGGCATGTCAACCTCGTGGCTTCGCCAGGCTTCAAGCATGGCCACAGCAGCTGCTGGCCTGCTCCTCTCCAGTGTTAGCACAACGTGGGCAACACTCCCACTTCCTCCTTTTCAGGAGGAAGACTGGCCAGGAGGCAGCAGGCTTTCACCTCCTTCTACATACCAGCTTTTTGGAGCAATATACACACTAACATCCATGGCAGGAATCAGTACCGCAGCCCATGCCCCAACCCTGCCATTCTGGTTCATCACACAGAGGATCAAAGGCATTGCTAAATGTAGGATATGCGTTCAGTCTGTGATATACACAGGAAATAAATGCCACCTTTAAAGAGACATGCAATTTCCCCACAAGAACCTAGAAACACCTCACAGGTCAGCATTTGGGGTTTCATTCACATTTTGTAACTTTTATCACAGGAGCAGATAAAGCCATATCGGGACTTTTGTCTTTATTTATCAAGGGGTTTCTTCCAGTGGGCTTTATGTTCCTACAAGCTTGTTTTGTGTACTCAAGTTGACAAACTAACTTGAAAGGCTGAGAGACCTGGGTCTGTCTAGCCTAGAAAAGAGAAGGCTGAGAGTGGATCTTATTGACGCTTAAAATATGTAAAAGGTGAGCATTAAGAGGATGGGGTCAGGCTCCTCTCAGTGGTGTCTGGTGACAGGACAAGGGGCAACAGCTGGTGCACGGGAAGTTCCATCTCAGCATGAGGAAAAACTTCTTTACTTTGAGGGTGGCAGAGCCCTGGAAGAGGCTGCCCCCAGAGGTGGTGCAATCTCCTTCCCTGGATACGAAACCCACTGGATGTGTTCCTGTCCAACCTGCTCTGGGGGATTGCACTCCTATCACAACAGCAACTAATGTTTTTGATGTCTGGCACCAATTTTATTGTCAAAAGCACTGCAGATCACTCCTGCTAATGCCAACTCAAATATCGTCCAGCATGGAACATGGCTTTGGTGCCAATAACTTCCTATCACCGTAACACGCTGGTCCATCCCGGGAAAGTAAGCAACCGCTGTTTGTACATAACACAGGCCTTGATCCAACAAACCTTATTCACCCAAGTAACCCAATCTCATTTCAACAACAACATCCAACAGAAGTCAAGGCCAAAGCTGGAGGCTTTCAACAGTTGTATCTGTAGGCAGGTCGGTGAAAAAACATACAAATCAAATGCAGTACCTTTTTACACTAAGGAGCGTGACACACTGGAATGAAATTTATTTCAACACATTCTACCTCATTAGCTATTTGCTTCGACACTTGGTTTGGTGTTGCATTCAGCTGTTACCATAATCAGCCATTTATTTCAAAATATGTCATATGCCATTACTTGGGGCTTGTTACCATAAGCTACTTCAACGGGGGACTGTAAGGAGAGGAATAACAACGCTCAGCTCTTCATTTGTGAAATGGTAACATGGATCCTTGGGAATTATGATTTTAAATTACAACTAGCATGAGAAGCAGGTAAGATGAAAGGGTAGAATATAAGGCAACCGGGGATTATTACAAAGTTCACTGAAGCCAGCAGCTGTTGATTCATTGAATTCATTGGGTTTTGGATCAGCGCCGCTTGGCTGTTTGGGAAAAATGATGGCTTGGGGCAGCACTGACATGTGAAAGGGAAACCAGAATGAACAAAGGGGGACTGCCTCCGCTACCCTACTCAGTGTGAAGCAGGAAACAAGCATAATTTAGATTAGGTTCCGTTGTCTGGGGAGCTACCTGTGCTGAACTCCAAAATCTCAGCAAGACAAATCCGGAAAGAGAATACTAATTGCTCTTTGGCTGTTGTTTTTTTCTTTTGAGCTGATTACTCGAACTTTTAAAGAGAAGCAGGAAGATGGCGTACAAACCTTTACGCACAAGCACTGCTGTGCCTGCGCTGTGCACACGACAGCATCACACACACCATCAAGCACACGGCAATACGGCACCTCTACTCTGTAACAACAAGACAGCTAGCAGTACTTAGCACAACACTGGTTCTCCACACTCATGAGCTGTAAGTTACACAGTCACAAATGAAAAAAGATAGCTAGTGTAACTCTGACTGGAAGGGCAAGTGCTTCTGAAATGATCTCACAACGCTGATGTGACCCACTGAAGAGGCTCAAGAGCCCCAGTTGCAAGTAATTTGAGAGGTGTTTAATAAGAGGTTAGAGAGCACTGCCTAAACTACCCACGAGCCAAGCTAAGAGGAAGGTAATTGGGTTGCTAGGTGGGAATAAAAGGCCGCAGAGGCTATGGCTAAGAGTCTCTCCTCTCCAGTACTCAGCTCAATCAACAGGAATAAAGCTGTATCCACTAGTGATCCTGGAAACGGTTCAGCAACCAAAGCACTTAAACCCTCTTAAGAGTAAAGGCCTGGACTCCAATAGGAGGCCAAAGCTGGTGTTGAGAGACTTCCATGGGACTATACTGAAACTGCACCCTGTCGACAGGAACCATGCTGCCTTTCAGAACCTCCCTGAATGGGTCCGTGCCACAGGGAGAGTGGACTCCCCATGCCCTCACCCCCACTACCCAGCCCGGGGCATCCTCTGGGCCACAACACCCTCCTTCATTGCCCACACAATTGGGCTTCCCCCTGGCCCTAAGGGCAGCAGTAAGGAAGGACAGCCCACATCCAGCCCTTGGTGACAAACAGCACACACACAACATCAACAGGCGGGAACCATGAAAGAGGAGCATCCTGTTGGCAGGGGCTACTCCACAGTCCAGCTGTTGCCACAGACCTCTTCCCAAGAGCTGGACAAGGGGATGGAAAAAGAACTGAATTTCAGTGTTTATTTTCTACATTTGGATGCACTGATTGAAACACCCTGTTACAACACTGACAAGCGTTCAGCTGCCTAAACACAGATAACATCCTGCCATCTTAGACCCCCTAAGGCTTCTGAGACATTCATACCAAGTCACCAGATATGACACAGGATGTCCTGACGACCAGTCTTTCCAGGGCGGCAGATGCAGATCAACTAGGATCCTCTCAGGCATGAAAATGGCACTTGAATCCTCTGCTCAGGCAACTGAATTCTCTCTATTGCACTCATGAGACAAAGGACAAGAGAACCATCTCCTTGGCAGTGCAAAGCACTGCACAGTGGTTAAGTACATGGCCTGTACTCACCAGATGAGGAGAACCTGCTTCAGTTCTTGATGAAAAGAGTGACCACTGAACCAGCACCCAGGTGTACATGTTCCTCACTCAGAGGCTTGAGCCATTGCAGCCACAGAGCTCCTTAAGGGGTAACACACCTGAGGCCAAAAGCCAGGTGAGGCTGAGTTCTGGCTAACCTTTTGGGTTTTTTAAAGCTCTAAGAAGCCAAGCCAATGCAGTTTCTTTGCAAACTGTGTCCCCTTGGCCAAGAAATGCTCGCAGGGTAAACCACTCATACAAAGCTGACTGACAGACAGCAACCTCAGGCATTATGGGATGCTTCAAAGTTTGCACCAAATGATGCTTATCTTTCTTTGGCCACTCGTTCTATACATACCTGTCATACTTGGCTAACTCTTGCACTACACAACCTAAAGACCAGCACAAAGATCACTCCGATAACTCACAAAGAGAAAACGGATCATCTTGCCTGTTGAAATGGCACTAACAAGCACAAGAGCTACGTGTCAGGCTGGGGGCAAATGGGGAGGGGGTTTGGTTGTTTTCAGGACACAGCAATGGGATGTACCATACCTCCCGCATGCTAGCAGATCTCCAGGAAGGAAGAGGAAACTTCATCAAAACTTTTCAACTCAGATTTTTTTTTTATGGCTTCTAAGTATTTCCCCCCCTACGCCTTGCAGCTGCTGATGCTATAGAAGTTACCATGTAGGGACACAAGATCAGTCCAAACCTGCTACAGATCTTGTCACAAGACTCTTCTTAAAGACAGAAATGTCCACATATCAAGGGACACAGCAACTTTGAAGAAGCTTTTTATTCTCTCCTGATTTAGAGACAGCTGATCTGAAAGTCCAACTGAATTATAGGGCTATAAGATATCTCATAAATATCCTATTCTAATGTCCATCCAAACAGGTTCACTTCTTTCAGCCTATAGTTTCCAGCTGAAATTAATACTACTGATAACAACACGGAAGACTTAAAAACAAAACAAAGGAAAGAGAAAATGTGGTATAAGAAAGGACATCCCCATGTGCTACTTCTTGCTGTAAATCCATGGGTGCAATTGTTACTTCCCAATGAGCGGACCACACAGGGGCAGCATCTCCAGTGTTCTCAAGAGACTCCACTTATTCCACACAAGGACTCCAGAGGAAGAGGCAGGGGTATTTGTGGTGAGCAGAACTTCCCAAACATGACCAGGGAGGTTTGGGAGCCATCCTGGAGAAGATATTTCCATGTATAAGCTGCTGTTAAGCTTACAGGGTCTGCAGAACCTTCCAAAATTTCAAACTGAAGTTGCCTCTGACCCTAAGTTTGATTTTGAGAGCAGTAACATTTTTTGTTGGAGGCTATTAAAAGATAGTATTACATATTGGATTTTTATCCCAAAAAATTTTTTTGCAAACATGCTAATTTTCTTAAAGACCAACATTTCAGTTGCTCAGCTAACACCAGTAATCTGGCATTCACTCTTATACTAGAGGCTTTTTTTCCTCTGAGTTTTACTAAAAGCTTTAGAATTTACTTTTTTCAAATACCCCTCCCTGACAACGTTTGGAAACCACCCCATAAATTACTGTCAGTGAAAAGTTTTGTGACTAGAGCGCTTAAGACCCTCCCCTGCAGAAAGCTGTGGAAAGAGCTGAAGAAGTAGGACCCAGATTTTCAGAGGTACTTAAGAGGCTAAACTCACTTTGAAATTGCAAAGCCCCTAAATGTCTTTAAAGACCCCAGCCCTAAATCTCTCCAAGGATTCCTCGCTGATAAGTCTCCTACTGCTCTCCAACAAGGCTGAGAGAAACTCTCTGAAAAGTTGTCTGGGATCATGCCACCCCACGGCACTGGGAAGCAAGCGGGGAGCTAAAAATGCCTGCTTGGAGGCTATCCAAAAGCATCTACGTTGTCCCTCCAAAGTACCAAAATGTGCCATGGAGAGGAAAAGTGAGGCCACCAGCTCCCCCCTCTACAAAGCAAATGGAGACTCCCTTCCAAAAGCTCATCGACTAGTGGTGACTGCTCACACTCTCCAACAGTTGGCCATCGTGGTTCAAGCCACAGTGCCATGAAAAGTCATTCCTTTTTAATTACTGTATTTTAAGGCAGTGTTTCCAGATCCCAGTTTGCATTTGCAGAAACAGAACTTAATTTCCTTTTATTTATTTTTTTTCCTCTCCTCCTTTTTCCTTTTCTATGGGGAAATGAAGGAAGGGGAATTCTTGCCAACAGAAATTAAGAGGCAGTAAATGAACAAATGCACCTGGCAATCCAGCACTGTACTTTCCTTGCTGTGGTCTTTTGTTCACATCGCAAATTGACTTGGGGATGACACTAAGGCTGGATAATCTAACCCGGACAGTTAGGAGGGGTCCGATCCTTACAAAGCACAAGGCCAGGCACGGTCAGTGGGAAAGGAGGGCAATCTGCACCTCCGGAGGCTGAATCCGATGAAGTGTGCAATACGCAGTTCCCACTCCCCCAGATACAGGAGCTTCAACACCAGCAGAATAAAAACCCGTGAAGTAA
>VXBJ01016095.1:163772-180643 GCA_013400055.1 Nycticryphes semicollaris | reverse complement strand
GTCTTAAGTCTATCATCTGGAACTGGAGACTGGAAGGTTAAATGGCAAATCTGTACCCTGACTGGGTGATAAATCTATAATCAAAAGGCACAAGCCCTGACACCTCAAGATGTACTTCATTACTACAGGACTAAATGATTTTTTCCCCTCTTTCTTTTTTTGTAAACTAGAAGCAGATGAAAAAAATTGCTTTACTCCCTCGTATTTTGCCTGTGGAGAAATCCATTCCACATCTNGTCATGGTACAAGGCACAGTCCTTCCTCTTCTTAATGCCTCACTTTCACGTTGGTTTAGAAGAGGGATTTTTAAGGCCTGTTTAATTTTCCTTCTGTGCTTTCTTTAACGAGGCTTTTTTTTTTTTCTTCATGTATTAAGGAGGTGGAGCAAAAGCAACCCTGGATGGCTACGGAGGATTAGCAACAGATGAGATGCCCTGCGGAAGTTGCTTTGCAGAGGCCTGTGATAATTTCAAGGCGCAGTGGAGCTGCACCCTGGTTTTTAACTTCAAAAAAAAAGCCAACGAAGCAGCAATAGGTACTCACGGTAATGGGGGTCCATGTAACCATTTCGGGGGTCCATGGTAAAGAGTGTCCCGCGGTAAGGTACGGAAGGTTCGGGAAGGTGCGATATAGATCCATGGATCTCCTTCTTGATTAATGAGGCCCTTTCCTCGCTTGACGTGGAAGGCTCTTCACTGATCTTGCCGAGGCCTTGCCCACCCTGCGGCTGCATTGTGATCGCGTTCCTTCTCTCTCTGTGATAGGTCTGCCCAGGACTTTCATCCTCTGCGAAAAAAAACGGGGGAGAAGAAAGAGAGAGGGGAAGGAGAAAAGAGAGACACACACACACTTTTAGCCCATTTACAGCAAATGCAATAGAGAAAAGTTCTCCCCCCCCGCACCCTCACTTTTTGCTTTCCTCACTAACCCCCCTCTTCTCCTCACGGTTTAAGTTTGTGGCGGTAGGTGCACATGTGGCTATGGGAGATGGTCTGGGGCTGTGAGAGCAGGCGGCCGCCGAGCGGTAGATCATCGTCACCCATGCGCTGATGCTCCTGCCGCCAGGGCTATCAATCCCGCTGGAGGAGACACAGGGCTTGCTGTTTCCTTGCCTCTGGGACAAGGAGGCTGGGAGTTTGGGCTGCCTGACAGGGAGGCAAAAAACCAATTTGTCACCAAGGAGAAGATGAACCTCGCTGGCTGGACCTAAATCAAAGCCAACCACCCACCACAGCTCCACAGCCCAGCTCCAGTCCCCAAAGATTTGCTTGCGGGAGAGGCGGGAGCCTTGCAGGAAGATGGTTAGCCATCAGGAGTAAGACGAGCAGCAATAAAATGGGTAAAATGGCCCAAGATACAGCACCAGCAGCATCAGGCAGGCACAAGTGAAGCCACTCACTCAAAGAATGTCATCTCACACATGTGTGTGCAGGGTGGGGGCACATGCTCCCCCTCCCTCTCCCACCCCCCATATCCCCACGGACAAACCCTCAAATTCTTCATGAACAGGGGGAAAAGAAAAAGGAAGGAAACAAAAAATAAAAATCACATAAAAGTCACATCCAAGCCCTAGTTTGGAGTAAGCCTCCAGGTCTGTGGTAGGACTTGTGTGGGGAAAGGGAGATCGTGACGATGCCTCCGCCACCAGCACCCCCTTGCAGGCAGCCCCAGGACCGGGTGCTGAACCAACCCCCTGCTCCCACCTGAGTTTTAACCCCCAGGTACCACATGCAGCCTTCAAAAGCCAGACCGAACGGTTCTGTTCTTCAACAGCTAGACACACGCTCCTGGGTACATTTCACACGTGCCATGTAGTGGTGGTGGGTTGTTAAACTACACGAGTCTCAACTGTAAATGCCCTCCTTTATGCTGTGTTATTGCTTTAAAATACAGAGCTGTTTCTGTGAACAAGCGCAATTGCTGGTTCTAATCCTTGGCTGACACCCATGCTCCAGGTACAGCCTTGGTAAAATCAACCATGCCGCACACGTGGGCGAACACCCATACGTCCTGAAGTACTGATAAACACGCTTCACTGCACGAGTTGCTCAGCAGTTCTAGAAGTACATGAGGAACTCCAGATTATTAAATACTGGGCACAAAAAAGGTAACTAGAAAGGAAATTAAACTCAGGTACACTTACTTAATCTACACCCCACGTGCAAGGAAGGATCAATGACAACAGTGCCTGAAGACTGCACTTCAGTTGACAGGGAGGTCAGGTCTACATTTTAACTTATATTTTGCCCTGGTGTACTCATCCACACAACAAAAGCTCCAGCCTGCAATTCACCAGGAGACCACTCTCACTGAGCCTGACGCTAGTGTGTGCAGGCAGCCCAGAAACCCAACTCTATCCTGGGCTGCATCAAGAGAAGCGTGGCCCCTCTACTCTGCTCTGGTGAGACCCCACCTGGAGCACTGTGGGCAGATCTGGAGTCCTCAGCACAGGAAGGACATGGACCTGTTGGAACGGGTCCAGCAGAGGGCCACAAAGATGCTCAGAGGGCTGGAGCACTTTTGCTACGAGTACAGGCTGAGAGAGCTGGGGTTGTTAGCCTGGAGAAGAGAAGACTACAGGGAGACCTTAGAGCAGCCTTCCAGTACCTGAAGGGGGCTACAGGAGAGATGGGGAGGGACTCTTTATCAGGGAGTGGAGTGACAGGATGAGGGGTAACAGTTTTATATTGGAAGAGGGAAGATTTAGATTAGATACTTGGAAGAACTTCTTTGGTGTGAGGGTGGTGAGACCCTGGAACAGGTTTCCCAGAGAAGCTGTGGCTGCCGCATCCCTGGAGGGGTTCAAGGCCAGGCTGGATGGGGCTTGGAGCAACCTGGTCTGGTGGGAGGTTTCCCTGCCCAGTGTAGGGGGGTTGGGACTCCATGATCTTTAAGGTCCCTTCCAACCCGAACCATTCTATGATTCTAGCAGCGTAACTCCTCCAATTCCCCTTCATATAAATCAGATTAGAAACCAGCTTCGTCTGTACAGATACCTGCAGCTAAATCCTGGCCATTATACGCATAAACTCCCTACGCCATTGCTTGGAACGTGGTGCTGGTCAGGCTCCCCCTGCCCACTCTCCTCCCAACGAACAACAACAGGAAAACTCAGCAGCGTAGCCTATTGAGCACTTAATTATTTTTCTGTCTCCAAGTATTATAGCAACTGGGGTTTGCTGACTTATCAGCATCTTCCAGGGACTGAATTCTTCTTACAGCCAGCAGTAATTCTCCATACAGAGCATTTCCAGGGTTGGGTCTGAGGAGAAAGAGTTAACGGGAATGGACAACAACATTGCAGAGTTTAAACCCTTTGCCCTTTTCTACTTTTTATTAATATGCCCAGGCACCGGTCGCTGCTCTGAATTAGCAGGGTTTAAGGTTTCAACTTTTTACACCAAAGCTGGTTTTAGTTAGAGATCTGCAAAAGGCAGCCTAAAACTTTAAAACTTATACGAGGTTCTTAGAAAGCTGCTTGTATAACTGAAAAAAACCCCAAAACAATAAATCACCTCGAAGTCATATTTTCCATCACGTTTCTCTCTAGCCACAGTCTTTTATGTTAAATTTCAACCGAGAGTGAACTTTCACTGATGAGATGTAAACTCTTGTAAAAATAGGAGATTACACCCCATTTGAAATCCTGACAGACCCTTAAGCAGAGCAAGCTACCCTGTGCTACCACAGTACAGGAAGAAACCAGCGGGAGTGATTTGTGGGGCTGTATAATCAATCCGAGGATCAGACAGGATTTCAGTTCTTTTACTCTTCCATATAAAGATAATATTTGTTAAAACTGCCATCCTGGGATACACCAAGGGGCTGATGTCTGTCTGCAGGCTCCACTTTCTGTCCTCCCCTCTCAAAACATGTATGTGTCATGAATCAAGGTACTAGTGACTGTTGTGGAAAAAGCTGATTTTCCAAATTTGCTGAATGAAATTCAAAACCCACTTTCACTAACTTTGAAACCAAAGGGGAAATGTGCTTTGTTTTAATAAGCTTTCCTTTTCTTTGGTTCCTTAAAAAAAACCAAAAAAACCCAAAACCATAAAGAAAACAAAAGAGCAGCATTTTGTCTTCTGCATCAACTATTTCTTTCCCCTTTGTGAAATTTGCTGCCATGTGTTGTTCAAAGGCAACCGGTTCTGTACATTGTCTGCTGTGTGAAAACTCCCCCAGAAGACTTCTTCTGTTTATTTATTTAGTTAGTTATTCCAAGTAAACAGGAGGGCATTTTTGCAATAAGGCTTCTTCAACGGCCAAACATCTCTGGGAGCGTCTGCCTTGCTCTCCACACCACCCTGCTGCCTCTGATACAGCAGGTGGGAAACCTGACAGCACTCGCGCCCCAGGACACCAGTAGAAGAACCCGGTTCTGCAGGAGCTCCCTGGGCACCAAGCGGGGAAACTCCTGCAGCAATGCTAACGACCCTCCCGACGGCAGCAAGCCGCTCCAAAACTCAAAAAAAAACCCCCTCCAAACTCCTTTAATCTCGTTCTGCTGGAGCTGAACCTTTCAATAAGGTTTGGAGACGAGGTGCAGGCAAGCCCCGCTGGGCCAAATTATTGACAGGAACCTCTTGTTGCCATGGTGGACAAGTGGGACTCTCTGGCAAAAGTGCAAGCTAACAGCTCGCTCCTCTGGCACCATCTGCCAAAGGGGTTTACAGCCGACTACATGATGATTGTTACTGCTCTGCTCACGTTTCAAAAGTTTTCTTATTTTAAAACTCTTGAAAGTCAGCTTTAGGGTCAAAAGAAGCTTCTGATCTACTGAAAAAAAAAGTCTTGCCCAGAGACGAACACCACAGTTCCAGGGACTGATCCTCGCTCATCTCCACCGGTTTCCACTGACTCCAGCACAGTTCATCCCACCTTGTGTGGGTGGAAGAGAGGGAGGGAAGGGAAAAAAAAAGGGAAGGGGAAAAAAAAGGGAAGGGAAGGGGAAAAAAAAGGGAAGGGAAGGGGAANGAAAAGAAAAGAAAAGAAAAGAAAAGAAAAGAAAAGAAAAGAAAAGAAAAGAAAAGAAAAGAAAAGAAAAGAAAAGAAAAGAAAAGAAAAGAAAAGAAAAGAAAAGAAAAGAAAAGAAAAGAAAAGAAAAGAAAAGAAAAGAAAAGAAAAGAAAAGAAAAGAAAAGAAAAGAAAAGAAAAGAAAAGAAAAGAAAAGAAAAGAAAAGAAAAGAAAAGAAAAGAAAAGAAAAGAAAAGAAAAGAAAAGAAAAGAAAAGAAAAGAAAAGAAAAAAAGAAAAAATCAGGCCCCAAGCATAAGCTTCTCTGTCTTCATGTGTACCCAACTCTGTCTCAAGAAGCCAGCAGCCAGAGACACGTGTTTCGAGTGCCCAGCCTGGAACGATCCCATTAATGCGAGATTCTCCCATCCACCGAGATGCAGTCCTGCTATTCTGATCAGAAGCTCTTTCTATTGGAAGCGCTGAGCGCCAAGAAGCACCTCATTTAATCAACAAGGCTTTTTCAGAAAGCTCACCCTGGACAGCATGCCTGAATAAACACACTTTTAATTGCTCAGCTAATTTACCCAGAAAATTGAAAAACCAAGACAAACCGAAACCTGATACAAAAATCCATTAAACCTTCTTTCCCTGTTGAACTTTTTTTGGTTTTCCTTTATTGTAGACCAAGACAAAACAGAAGCTTTTTTTTTTTTATTTTAAAAGTCAGCAACTAAAGAAAAGTTGAAATCTGTCGGTACCCCACGCTAAAGATCAGTCTGGACATATCACAGAGACCCCTGCTTAAACACGATCAACCCCAGCCCGGCTCCATCTGCTTCTGTACGGAGTTTCATCGCCGCTTTTCCGCGGGCAACTTGCGGGGAGCGTTACTGCCTCCCGGGCGATCCGCCAACGCACTGGGGCCGAGTAAGAGAAGAGAGGAGGTACTTACAACTCACTCCGAGAGACCCTGGCTGACGCTCCCTCCAAGCCCTTGTCTTGACCAAAATCCCGTGGCTACCGGGACGTGGGCATTCCTCCCGCTCTTTTCCTCTCTCTTCCTCCACCCCCCACCTCCCCTCCTCTCTCAGAGGCAGTGCTTCTCCCATTAGAGGAATTAAAGGTGGTTGGTGCCATGCTAAATTTAACAAGCTCATTAGTATTCTTCCTGTGTGCTTCCTAGTGAACTCTCCCTATTCACGCCGCTCTCTCTAGCTGAGGGGTCAGGCAGCTAATCATTAAATCAAACTGATGTCACCCTATCACAATCGGTCTAAGAGAAGGAGGGTTTATTATTTCAGTTTATGCTAAATAAACGGTTTTACAAATGGTCTCCAAGCAAGGTCAACAGCAGCTTCAATTACAAGACAAACTTAACAAGAGTCGCTATAAACCAAGTGCTCCATATTGACCTAAGCACAAGCCCGGCTCCACATATTGCCACTAGCAGGATTCTACAGGAATGCATATTGTAAAATAAAGGAAAGGGTAATCTTTTCTTTGCCAGAATTTGTGACTGCACAGAGACTGCTCATTCACCTCTCCCCAACCAGCTTGCTGCTCAGCTCAATTCACCCCACACAAAGGCTGAAGACCAGACCTCAATGGACCGAGTGAAACATGTTCAAAACTAGGCTCTCTATTGTGACTGAATTTCTTAACATCTTTTCAAAAAGCGGAGAATGCCTTGAGGCTAAAGGAAGAAACAGGCTAATGGTGAATTGGGAATACTGAGCAAATTTCAGAGCCCTTTCCTCCTAGCTTTTGAGGTTGAAAGCAAGCTCTTTCCTTTCAAGTTTCAAAGTCCTTTTTCCTCCCGCAGTGTCACAGAAGGATTTGAAAAGAAGGTAATTGTGCTCACAGTCCCCCTGATCAGAGCTTACGTCCTATTTCTGGTATTTCGGAATACTTCTTGCAATAATGGTGCATATAGCTCAATCCCTTAACCGTCCTGCACTCTGCAATTGCTCATTAAATGAACAATTGCTGGTATAAAATGCCTTTTATGTTCAAGGTCTGGATATAAGATAAGCATTCTAGTACTCTAAATTTGGTTTACTAAGGAAACTCTCCATCATTAAATTACAAAAACTGAAGTCAGAATATCAGTCTTTCCCAGAAAAGTAGCATTTTAGGTTGCTGTCAGCTAGAAGGAAGGGGGAGGGAGGACACAACGTGAAAAAGATTGACTGCTTCGATTCCTAATAAAATAGATACCTATGTAAGAAAGCAATTTCCCTCCCTTCTGAGAAGGTCTAATTTTTTGAGACTTGCTATTTTCTTCCTTGAAATAATGCAACAGAGCAATGGCCAGGCTCATTAGGATGTGTGTATCTGTGCCTTCTTGCACACAGGCTTATCGCTGCGCTCTGGCCACCTCAGGAGCAAAGCAGGAGGGAACACAGCTGTAGGACTGTGCCTTACACAGCGCCCCTTGGAACCAAAGGGTTGTTTCGGGCGGGCAGCGCAGCTTAAATTGGGCACTCTTGGTGCCAAGTTTGATACTTCTCTGGAGCAACTGCACCTGAAGTAGGCACGCTGGCAGTGCAAATACGGATAGGAAGCACAGTGCTCATAACTGGTTTTTAAAATAGGCTCCAACCATAAGAAAGGCTACAAAATCTGTCGGATAACCAGTACCGTGCTCCCCCCTTTTGCAATGCTTACACATACATTACACAAGACTTCTGGGCTTATAAATAGCATACATTATCAGAACTCACCACTGAAAATGTATAGATTTCTATTCCCCATTTGTAATGGATTTTCAGCTTAGGTATTTTCCCATTACTATAGGTATAATATTTTCCAGGAACTGAGTTGTGACCTTCAGAATATGAACGCACAGCTCTTTTCTCTGGTTTTTTGTTTCTTTTGAGAAACCTGTTACATGGTTTTGGTATTCATCTTGAACTTTCATGGGAAGTAACGAGGCAGAAAGCGGACCCAAGCCCCACAAAACCTACAAAATACTCCACCGCCACCCCATTCTTTTCCACAAATGAGACATAGAGTCATTTTTGCTGCACCTACGGCACAACTCAATTCCATCCTTTCTTTGAAAGCAGAGGAAGTCAGAACACAGTGCATGAAGCCAGTTTCCAGGACTACCAAAACAGAGCCTGCTCCTGGACTCCTCTGGGTGAACAGCAAAGCTCCCACCAACCTGGAGGAGACAAGATGCGACCTGGACAGAGCTCAGGCTGCTCCAACACTAAGTCAGCAATGCACTGCTACCAGGAGAACATCAGCCTTTCCCAGCTGTGCACCTAACTCTTCCCTAAGACTGTTGGGGAGCCCGCTAACAGTACGAGCAGCTTAAAATTTGGGTAAGCTTTTTCAAATGCCTAGATCACAAAGCACCTTGTTAGCAGCACTGTCTTTACCTTAATTTCTTGACTATCCAGATGAATTTACGCTGCTTGGTGCCCCCCTAACTGCTCCCAACCAAGACCAAGTGGCTGAATTAAACAGATGTATATGAAATTATGTAAAATAAAACTACCTTTAGCATTTCACACAAGCAAACGTTTAACTGGGTGTCTGCATCTACAAATCCCAGCATGAGACCTATAGGGAGATGTTAAAAATCTCATTAAAGCTAAGAAAAAAACAAAAAAAACCCACCCCAGCTTAGGGAACACAAGAGGTAGCTGCGGACACAGCTATCTATGCACCAAGGAGGCCCAGGGTGCTGTGGAAACCACCCTGCAGTCCTGAGACTCTCACATTCAGAAGGCAGATGAGGAGGGTAGGAGGTGGGACTGGGCTGCCTTGCACATAACCCTACATCTTGCTGATCATACAGGACATGGGGGATTAAAAAAAAAAAAAAAAAGAGAGAAAAAAAAGGAAAAAAAAAAAAAAAGAGAAAAAAAAAAGAGAGACTNGGAAAAAAAAAGAGAGAACTTAAAAAAAAGCCCAAACCCAATAGAGGAAGATTTCAGCACATGCCTGAAGTTACTGACCTGACACTCAAGCCACCCCACTGACTTCAATGACTTTGGAGCAAGCGGTGGAAGTCTCCTGCTATGCCAACCAGGCTCCCCGCCGCGGTGTCCTGTTGGCCACGTTTGCCAAGGGCCACCCAGCTGCAGGGTCAACCCACCCATACACGGAGCCTGAGCCCCTGCGATGCCCAGCCCCAGCCCGCGGGGCTGCGGGTCCTGGGGAAGCTAATGGAGGCACTAATTCTCAGCAGCTCACAGGGTCAGACTCCAAAGGAGTGGGAGCCTCAACTTCTCAACAAGCCCTGTTCCAGCCCGTCTCCACACAGGCTTTAAAATAACAAAAACAAACAATTTAAATCAAAACGGCTTCTCGTGGTTTCAGCCAAATTTACCAAAATCAGACTGACAGATGGACCTTCCTCCCCCCAAAAAAGAAAGGAGAGGAAGAGGATAAGCAGATTTACAAATTTAGAATGAATTAAAATACTTTAATAAGTATTAACACTAAATTTAAAATAATAATAAAAAAATAATGAGATGGATACAAGATATAGAAAAATGTATGAAGGATGAGGATCACATCACCAGCAGGCATCGGGAAAAGTCCCAGACTGGACTCTGTGACCGACAGGAGCTGGATTCCAGCTCTGGAGTCAGGAATGCTGGGATCAGGATCAAAGGCAGACGAACAGACAGGGTCCTCCTCAGACACTGGCCATCAAAAAAAGAGAGTTGACCCTTTGATCCCTCAGCTTTTCTACTGAGCAGGATGCGGATGG
Source organism: Nycticryphes semicollaris (assembly GCA_013400055.1). Taxonomy (NCBI): domain Eukaryota; kingdom Metazoa; phylum Chordata; class Aves; order Charadriiformes; family Rostratulidae; genus Nycticryphes; species Nycticryphes semicollaris. Next base: position 170,956 of record VXBJ01016095.1, on the reverse strand, counting down.
GATGGAATCCCCCCGTTGGTCAGTTTGGGGTCCCCTGTCCTGTCTGCTCCTCCCCACAGGGGTGACCCCTCGAGGCTTTTCCGCTTCCCACCCTCCAACGGGGCAAAGAACGCCATTCCCTGCCCTTGGTTGTTCCAGCAATAAGGATAAGCCAGGGCCTCTCTGCACCATCCCTTGGTGTGATCAGGTCTGATCCCCCTGAGAGGGAACAGTTTCTGAACAACCTGCTCTTCATTTCAGAGGTTAGTGAGGTAGAAGAGGCCCAGCTAACAATAAGTAAGATTATAAAACAGAAAATTGGTTTGTTTTACCTCAAACCAGGACACAGCTGAAAACCATTTTCTCCCTTCGCAAATTCAGGGCAACACGTTTCTCCCGTGACAGAGAGTGGATTATTGCTGCGATACTCAACACCGCTGGCCAGCGCAGCCCCCAGCCCTCCGCTTAGGTGTTAGCCATGGCACCCACCACTGCAGGAATAACACTAAACCCCACACCTGGGTACCGAGCAGCTTTTCAGTTTGCTTTCATGGGGGCCTTGAATGTCCAAATCCCGCTTGCTTTATTCACACCGTAATCCTGTGGATACAGTGGAACTGGTGCAAGCAGAGCTAGAGGGATTCACATCCAGCATCGGAAATGCTCCAGCTGTTGGGGCCAAGTGGTCTGTGCTCGGAAAACGTATTGGAGGTGTTTGTTAGGGTGTGGAAATGCTGTACCCTTTGCTTGATGAGAAAGGGACTCAAACAAGAGGGAATCACAGAATACAAGGGACTAGAAGGGACCTTGAAAGCTCATCCAGTCCAATCCCCCTGCCGGAGCAGGAACACCCAGAGCAGGTCACACAGGAATGTGTCCAGGCGGGTTTGGAATGTCTCCAGAGAAGGAGACTTCACAACCTCTCTGGGCAGAATGGCTTCAAGCTGCAACAGGGTAGGTTTAGGGTGAACATTAGGAAAGAATTTTTCCCAGGCAGCGTGGTCAGACCCTGGACTCGGCTGCCCAGGGAGGTGGTGGAGTCCCCATGCCTCGATGTGTTTCAGAGTGGTTGAGATGTGGTGTTGGGGGATCTGGTGTAGGGGAGAACTTTGTAGAGTGGGGCTGATGGTTGGACTCGATGATCCCAAGGGTCTGTTCCAACCTGAATGAGTCTATGTATCTATGAGTAGTAAAAGTGCTTTGCAGTTCCAATGGACAAGGGGAAAAAAAAATAATGAAAAAAAAAACAACCCCAAGCCTGATTGCAGAAGTAGAAGACATTTGCAGGTAGAATTAATTGGCAAAAGGGACACATAGTGTGGGATTTCTCCTTTTAGCTTCGCAGAACTAGAAAGCAGGCAAAACCATCTCCCTTTCTGGGTATGGCAAGTTGTTTTGATTTTGCTCCCAAGGACTGGGAAACTTGCACATGGAAAGAAAAGAATCTCTTGCAAAAACAATCTTAATTTTTCATTTCCCCCTTTCAAAAAGCGTCCCACCTTAACCAAATTCAGACGAGACCACAAGTTGCAGTGTGACAGCCCCAGCAAACCGCAACATTTGCACTAAGTCTGCTGACCATAGCTGTAACTCAAGCTTTGGACTTCCAGGGGTTCTCCAGGATTATTTGCTCTGCTCCAAACATCTAGCCCCTTCAAAGAGCCAGGAGACTCAAATATGACATACAGACAATTGCAGACGCCGGGATCTGGCCAGTGGCAACCATTTCTCAGAAGGGAAATGCTCCTTGGCCTCTTGCAAAACACTCAAAAGGATCCTGATTTGAAAACATTATGAAGTTCCTTCCATTAGCCGGTTATTAGACTGTTAGTCACTGCTTACTTTGAGCGGGCTAATTAGTTACATCAAAGGCACTACCACAAATTCCCAGGGGGGGTTGGAAGGGGGTGTGGGGAGGGATGTATTTCTCAACCATCTAATAGCACGTTTATGCCTGTCTCAGGGTAACTGCCTCATTTCATTCAGACACTGGGGGACACATTCTGTGGCCCTGTCACTTTATACCAAGCCAGGAGCAACACCGGGCCTTAAAACTGTTTTACAAAGCTGTTTGTAGCCTGATATAGATTTGATTAGCCATACTTAGAAGCCACAAAAGAGCGAGAGAGGAGTTATAGACCCTTTGGTGCACCATCTCCCTATGTAACATCTACAGCCCAGGCACCTGGGCCTTGAAAAAATTTAAAAAAAAAAAAAAAGTTACTTTAATTAGTGTTGCATAGAGATGATACTTCTTCCCTTTTTCCTTCAGTGGGTCCAAACTGCTCAAATCATTAGCCAATCGTCAAGTGGTGTGCGACAACCCAGAGCCATGGCAACCCTTCAGTTTAGATGGCAGATACCACCTAGTTCATTGCGAAATTTAATTCATTGCTGCATGATTTGCAGTAAGAGGCTGCTCCCATTATATCCCTGTGCTCCCGGCCTCTGAAGCATACCAGTTCTTTAAAAATATGTTATGGGTTACTCTGCCCTGATTTACTGCAGCTACAGTCTCAGTCACGAGCAATGGTTTCATCAGGGTTTCAGGGTGAAATCTGAATGCCATATACATTTTCTGTGTGTGCAGACGTCTATGTATTCATGTAGACGCGTGTGATCACAGGCACTCCGCAGTTCCGCTCCACCATACATTCCCTAAAAAACAGTTGCAGATGAGGCTCTGTGTGACACAGGGATGCCTGTACATAAGTGGCCACATAGGGATGCTGGATACCTGAACACAGGAATGAGACACTTCACATTCCTTGTCAGAAGCCTAAATAATTCAGGAGAAGAATGCTGCAAAACAAACGCAAGACTTGCACCAAAGGATGTTTTCAAACAAAGAAAAAACCTCCCCAGAAAACTCAAGCCCCGCATGCCAAATGTTTCAGGCTTTAAATGATCTTCTGGACATTAGTGCATTATTTAAAAACTGCAGAAATACTAATCCACAGATATCATCAAATATTCCTTTTATCAACTGTGCTTCTCCCCCAAGCATTTGGTATTCTGAGAACCCCAAACCTGACGCCATCTGTTCACCCATCAAGTAGAAGCAGTAAGCGTTAAAGTTCAGAAGCTGCCTGCCCTGTCTGGAGACACCTCCTTACAAAAGAAAAAAAAAATAAAATAAAATAAGAAAAAAAAGTTTCTCCTTAAGCCTTCAAGTGCTTGATCTTCCCAAAGACCAACCCAGCTTTCCATCTCCCCCGCTGCTCACTCTCTTCTTGGCTTTCTCCACTAAGGAGGATGCTGGAGCCCAGGCAGAGATGTGCACTGCCACCCCACCTCACACCGCTACCACCTTCGCATTTCAGTCAAAAATACTACCCCAGCCACAAGCAAGCATCAGACTGGGTCCAGGGATGGGTGCATGTGAGTGGGCAAAGAGCGATGGAAAGAAGGAACGGAGCAAATTCTTCATACCGTGATTTCCACTCCCCTCACCCAGGGGAAGGAATACTCTTAAAAGCTTTGCAGAGAAAGCTTGGGACACATGAAGTTGGAGAATTAAGGTACTTGACCATAGCTCACTCTGGGGTCCCCTTCCCAGCAGCGTGGGTTCCTCCTTACCAGGGCCTCTCTTCTCCCTTCTTCACTCCCCATGGCACACTTCTGGCCAGGCTTTCCAGCCTCTGGCTGGGTCCTCCAGCCTTGCCTGCTGCCTTGGAGAAGGGGCAGGGAAGCTTGATACCAGCTTTTCCTGGCTTCAGCACAGCCCCACAGCAGAAGGAACTGCATGCCAACCATGTCGTTTTGTGGACTAAAACAAGCGATGGTTTAGTTTGTCTGTTGGGTTGTAGGGGTGAGCAAAACCTGTTGAGACTTCACTTTGACTGCTCCTGCATTTTTCTTTCTCACCTGAATGCCATTTCGTAGATTTTGAAAGACACTGAAACGTTGCCATAGGCTTTTAAGAACCCAACCGCGTGCATACTTAAGTGCCTGTAACTGTCTTAAGCAATATTATGTATTTCCATCTGTCATTACGCAACAGACACCTGAGATCAGAAAGATAGCCAAATTTGAAAAACACTGGTATGTTCAAAAAGACAGTGTCAGAACAGTTTTTTATTAAAACAGCATCCTCTCTTCCCACTACATTAGCCATGGCAGCTGAAAAAGAGCATTCTTAACTTGTTAATCATGTTCTGGTGGCTCCATCCATGCACAATCTGGCAAAAGGATATTGTTTCTCTATCGTTTTTTCCCGATTGTTTTGGGCTACTTAGCTTTTCAGGCAATGTTAACTTCAGAGAAAAATAAAATACATTACATCCCCCAGAAAAAGGTAAATATGATTTGTATGGGAAGGAGGTCGGGGAAGGAAAAGGGAACCACCTGAAAAGTTCACTTGGCTATGTACAAACAAGTAAAATAAAAAATAAACGCCTGCACACTGCCCAGGAGAATAATCACTTCTGTGCGCTGGAAAAGAATGCAAAACTGAAGCCAGTAAAGAAGGATCCATTCCCATCCAGAAAGTATTCCAACAACAAAAGCGAATTACCGAATTTTACTGAAAGGAGCCTATTTTTAGAAAACAAAATAGGACTGCCTCTTAATATACCGCTAAGTATTCTACCGATTTCTAAGTGTGCCACAGACTTTTTCCCCAATATGAAATCAAAGCTAGAAACTCAATTTTCCTCCATATCTGTTAATAAGCTTGTGTGATAAAAAGGTGCAGCACTGTTACACTGAATGAACGTGAGCCCAAAGAAGCAAATCTAATGTCAGAAAGGGTGTTTCCTCTTGAAAAACCAAGCAAGAGAGCCAGAACAATTTTTATAGGGAAAACACAACCTCCACAAGCATTTCACATGCAGCTGTCATGAGGGCCTGAACTTACAAGTCATCGCGCAAGTCAAATTGTTATGGGAGAAGTCACAGTAGACTCTGAACTTGGAGATCTTTCTGCTCCTCAGTTCTCAGCCTGGTCTTCCATAAGCCACTTCTCAACGTTCTGTTCGCTCACCAGATGGGTGAAACACCGATAACTGATTTCAAGAGAGGAAAAGTCTTTTCATGAAGCATGTAAGCAGTAATGATGGGAGGATTCAAGGTCCATTTGATTTATACAGAGTCAGTTAGATCTGAAGGCAGTCAGCCCAAAGCTGTCCTACAAATCACCCATATATTAAACCTTCCCATTCTGCAAAATACAGCCTGCCTCCCATTTCTATCACATGAAAGGGCTGTCCACAACTTGTCCACAAGTACACAGCTATTGAGTAATCACTATTTACCGTGTCCCTCTGCGGGGAAGGGTAAAACACATTAAAAACAGATTACAATCAGAAGAAAACAAACAAATCAACCTTTAAAGTGTTATTGCCCTGAATTCACGGTACCTAGCCCATCCAACCCTCCTGCTTATTACATCAGGAGCAGAGAAATCTCCTCTACAACACGCTGCTCCCCCCCTTTTCATAGCTAAACTACCTTAAGTTCTTTTAATAAGCTTCCTGAAAAAGCTGGATAATAGCAGTGAATTTGATTTATCAGTGTCCTCTATAGACGGCTAGGTATTTGAAGAAGCTTCGGCCCCTCCCCAAATAATGACCATGTTCTTTCTTTCCCAGTGCAGGACAGAAGGTCTGTTTTGGCAACACCAACAAGAACTCTATCTTTCCTATTAAGAATAATATTTCTATGCGAATCTCATTGCTTAGACCAGCTTTACCACAAGCCTTGTAAACATGAAAAATAGCAGAAGATAACCTGCAGCCTAAAACACCTTAGGGCACTTCTACAGTTATTCACGACGATGTTGTCAACTGTGCCCCTACCATGCGTTGTATTAACACACCCACCATTGCAGGGGATATGAGATCTAACACACTTGTCCTATAAAATTCAATTAGCCTTTTTGGATTGCACCAGAACTGTAACATCAAAACCAGCTAGCTGTAAAGAAGAAATTCCCATTACAAAATGTTGGGTTTTCATGGCAAAAAGACTGACAGCCCATCGAGTGCCCACAGCAGAATACACATTGGGCTTGCTTGTTGCAACTCCTTTCTAAAGGCTAGGAAAAAAAAAAAAAAGAAAATAAAAAGAAAAATCTCTTTTCCAGAGCAGTAAGGTTACCACTGTCAGCAGCACTGAACTACGTACTTCCCTCTCTTTCGGGTCTTATCTTCAAAAATCACGGAAACAAAGATGTAAACTTGGACATTAAAGAGTGTTAACATCAAAGGACACGCACTACTTTTGATATTAACCAAAGCCTCAAACCAGCAATCTAACCGGCACAAATCAGGGCTGTCTCTGTCATTTCAGAAACAGCCGAACTGAGCTCTCTGCCACAGCCTGCAGTTGCTCACCAACTTTTCAAACACAGGATTGCGGCATGTTTTTACAACTAGCTGTCGATCGAGCAAGCAGCAGGAATGCAAATGGACTTCTCGGAATCTACACACTTTCTTCTGTCCACGCGCTCAAGCTAACGTGACTCCCGCAGAACAGGCAGTGCAGAACACACTGGTAGAACACTTGGGATTTTTAACTCTCCTTCATCCTTTAACTTACCAGCTTAGTTCATACTGAAGTCTAATCAAGACTCTCAGAACGTGTTGCCTCATACAATGTCATACAACATTAGCCAGGACAAAACAGTAGGGCTTCAACTAGTGCAGTTTATGCACCACAAGTTACAAGTATAAACTTTAGAGTAAATGGGAAGGATGAGGAAAGGAAAAAAAAAAAAAGACACTGAAGTCTGCATTCCTGGCATTTTTGGTATGCTATTAATGTTTTATATTAATAGGACAAAAGCCAGGATGCATGCTGTGATGCAGTGGTACAACACTGAGCAGCACACTGCTCTCCTCACATCCTTCTTTTGCCTCTTTTACGAAGGGATCAAGGCTAAATAACAACTACCAAGGGGAGGCAGAAAGAAGCTTGGTGCGAGCTCTCCATAGCTTTCAAACCCACTGATCAGATGAAGCCATTTTTGTCCGGGGCAGGAGTTTCTATACTAGATCTCCACCAAACAAACAAACAAAAAGTGCCAGATGGAGGAGATGCTCTATTACCAGCCCCTCCAACACCAAGGTCACGGAGTCATTTTTCTTTATCATACAAAAAAGTATTTAAGCAGCAAGGTGAAGTAAAACAAGGAGGTCATCTCCAAAACAAGGAGGTGATTGGAGACAGCCAATATGGCTTCACCAAGGGCAAATCGTGCCTGA
>VXBJ01016095.1:116932-163687 GCA_013400055.1 Nycticryphes semicollaris | reverse complement strand
GCAATCCCAGGCACAAATACAGGTTGGGTGGAGAATGGCTGGAGAGCAGCCCTGAGGAGAAGGACTTGGGAGTGATGGTGGATGAGAAGCTCAAAATGAGCCGGCAGTGCGCACTGGCAGCCCAGAAAGCCAACCCCATCCTGGGCTGCACCAAGAGAATCGTGGCCAGCAGATCAAGGGAGATGATTCTACTCCTCTGCTCTGCTCTGGTGAGACCCCACCTGGAGTACTGTGTCCAGCTCTCGAGTCCTCAGCACAGGAAGGACATGGATCCATTGGAACGGGTCCAGTGGAGGGCCACAAAGATGCTCAGAGGGCTGGAGCACCTCTGCTATGAAGACAAGCTGAGAGAGCTGGGGTTGTTCAGCCTGGAGAAGAGAAGGCTCCGGGGAGACCTTAGAGCAGCCTTCCAGTACCTGAAGGGGGCTACAGGAGAGATGGGGAGGGACTCTTTGTCAGGGAGTGGAGTGACAGGACAAGGGGTAACAGCTTTAAATTGGAAGAGGGGAGATTTAGATGAGATACCAGAAAGAACTTCTTTGCTGTGACGGTGGTGAGACCCTGGCCCAGGATGCCCAGAGACGCTGTGGCTGCCCCATCCCTGGAGGGGTTCAAGGCCAGGCTGGATGGGGCTTTGAGCAACCTGCTCTGGTGGGAGGTGTCCCTGCCCAGGGCAGGGGGGTTGGAACTCCATCATCTTTCAGGTCCCTTCCAACCTGAACCGTTCTATGGTTCTGTGGATCTATAAGCATCCCACCAGAAGAAAAATCTTTGATCAGAGGCAGCATCTTATTAGACACCAGAGAATGAAGACAGAAAGCCATGCCCTGGAGGAAATTTCCAGGAAGGTCCATTCCTGCTCCAAGCACCTTTGTGCTGATTAGGGATGTATCTCAGAGCAAGTTTCCAGGGTAAATCTTCCAAGTTACAGCACCAGAATGCAACAGATCCACTGCACTACAGCAGCACCTGGATATTTAAGATGTCAACAGTAGTTGCAAATTGTTGAGTGCTCTTCTGAGACCAGGCAGTTACCTTCCACAGTCCCCCTCAGCCACCAAGGAAGAGAATACCCAGGAATGCTTGTATATACCCAACGGGCTTTTCAACCATTCACAAAACCACATGAAGATGGAGACCAGAAGCTGGGTTTACCGGCAAAAGGACCTCCATGCAGGAGGCAAGACACTACTCACTTCAGTGGAAGCTACTACAATGGCAGGAACAGGCTCAAAGGAAGCTGGGAACTAATCGCACCTTAAACCAATAAAAATACCTAGGGCCCAGCAAGTTTTCTAATTACCAAGGAGTCGGTAATTAAAATTTTAACGGAATGCAAAAAGGTTTCTAAATCATTAGGCAACAGAAGAGAGTGTCAACAATATAGCTGAATGGGGGGACAGAGAAAAATCAACCAGCACTGCTTAATAACCTAGGGCTCTGTCCTGCAGAGCCTCTTCTGAAGAGCACCAGCCAGGAAAGTCCATTGCATAATTGCAAGTACCTACTCTGTAGCAGCAGGTCATTAATTTATCCTCCTTTTTGCCAAACGGTAACGTTTTACTTGCAAGGACTTGAGAGCAGGTATGCATCGCTGCCACAAGCGTAAAACAAAATTATGCTATACTGCTTATGAAGCATCACACGTTTATGCCCACACAGAGCTATTAGAACATAAATAACACAAGAAGAGAGAGGGTAATTGGGATGTAACACCAAGCCCACAAGAGAAAGACACAGCAAAACTGAGGTTGCCTGTGCACCATTAGTTATGGCCGTGCAAGTGCCACCACCACCTGCTCCAACACGCACCCATGCCATGTTGTTGTGCAGGAGCCCAGCTCCATCCAGCACACGGAGCGGACGGCATGTGTTTAATGAGGAGCTTCTCACTACCTGGTTCTCCTATCGAGGTTCAATGTGTGGCCCCTCCGCTCCATGTGCTCCGATTCACTGAAGCCCAGCTCTCCAGACAGAATTATTCATTTCTTCCTGGGCTTTCTCTGGCACTCATCACAACATCATCCGAGTGCTTCACGAGTATTAACAAAATGTATTTTACAACAGTTCCATGAGGTGAAAAGATGGAATTATCTACTACCTACAGAAACGACCCATTTAACTCCCTTAGTTGCAGGTGCCCAGTCTAAAGAGCCTGAGAACCCAAGTTCTCAGAGTATTGAGCATCGTATCTACTTGATGCAGTTCGTGTTTTCAAGAGCAACCTATGATGCATTTGACAGCATGCACGAGTAATCACTTTTCTGAAAATCATCTGCAAGTGACATACCAAGGAAACCAGAAACACACCATGAATTGCTGGTCTTGACTTGCCCTAAGTAATCAGAGCTCTAGGTGTGCTGTAATTAATGATAATGCAAAACTTCCCACAGACTCGCACTTTGGCGGTTAATGTGTTTTAAAAGGCAGGAGTTATGTCTGAAGATTTCCTTGCTTCTAGGGCATTTACAAAACCACAGAATGGTTAGAATTGGAAGGAACCTTCGATTTCCAACCCCCCTGCCCTGGGCAGGGACACCTCCCACCAGACCAGGTTGCTCCAAGCCCCATCCAGCCTGACCTTGAACCCCTCCAGGGATGGGGCAGCCACAGCTTCTCGGGGCAACCTGGGCCAGACTCTCACCACCCTCACAGCACAGAACTTCTTCCTGAGATCTCATCTAAATCTCCCCTCTTTCAGTTTAAAGCCATTACCCCTTGTCCTGTCACTCAACTCCCTGACAAAGAGTCCCTCCTCATCTCTCCTGTAGCCCCCTTCAGGTACTGGAAGGCTGCTCTAAGGTCTCCCCGGAGCCTTCTCTTCTCCAGGCTGAACAACCCCAGCTCTCTCAGCCTGTCTTCACAGCAGTGGTGCTCCAGCCCTCTGAGCATCTTCATGGCCCTCTGCTGGACCCGTTCCAACAGGTCCATGTCCTTTTCTTGTCCATTCCAACAGTCCTGTGCTGAGGACTCGAGAGCTGGACACATTACTCCAGGTGGGGTCTCATGAGCACGTGTGACAAAGAAAAAAGCAGAACGGAAAACTGATTGTGGCACTTTTGATTCAAACCACCAATCCCTCTGAAACCTCAAGCAAACAAAACACCTTGTAATCTTAGTAAGTTATCATCCCTCAAGACATCCAGAGCAGAAGATGATGAGCAGCTTCTCAGTGTTTCACAGACAGTTGCTGATAGCAGCAAATTTTGGATGGTGAATCCCACCCCAGGCTTTGAAGAGGAATGTTGCTCTAGTGAGGACAAACTTGCTTCTTCCACGGAAATGTACTTCTGCTGCTCCAACTTTCACCGTGTTATTTTAAAAATGCTACATCTTTCTCACCATCTCCTCCTCCCAGCCCTATTTGCGGTACCGCCCTGATCTCCACAAACCTCTCATCTCAGACCCATTCTCCGCAGTCAATATACATTAGCTGCAAAACCCAAGTTCTTCGTCTTACTCCTTTCATGGGAACAATCTCCTTGCTCATCTGTTCCCATCTTTATCTTCAGTCACACGTGCCACTCGGTGTGACCCATTCCTGATGATTCCCCATCTCTCCCTCCTGGTCCCCTGTCCAGTCTCAGCACACTGAGGCTCCTTTCTTCACCTTCTTCTAATGGGATATTTTCTCTCTCCCTTTTCTCCCTCCTGACAGGACACCCACTCTCCAACCCACAGTCAATTAAACTTTCCTCCATCATTCTCAGCATCAAACCCAAACTAGCACAGGACAACAGAGGTGGGAGTGTCTTTTCAGATGATATTCAGAACAGTGGGGATTCTGTAGGATCTTCTTCAGCTAGGTAAGGTGAACCTACCTTTTAGGAGAATGGGGAATGCAAAGTGGTTTTTCATACTTTTCTGTAGAAGGTACTGTTTCACCGTCCAGGAATAATAATAATAATAATAATAACGCACTCAAGCTTCGATTTACCGCTGCAACTCTTTCGTCTGACTTTACCTTTCAACAACATAAGCAGCCAAACTGAAGCTAACGCATTTCATTCTCTGCTGTCCTTACAGCAACCCAACACTGCAGGGGAATTCGAATAGCAGTGAATAATCACCACTTTCAAATTATTCACCTCATCTTTACTGGGAAAACTTAAGTCCCAGTTATACATATTATTTATATATAAAATAGGTACATACTATACATATATATATATACATATATATATAAAAAATACATTATCCCCCCAGTTGCTTGGGACAGAGCAGATCATCTTCTCCCTGGCTAGATAAGGAAGCCAGGCCAAACAGTACAAAAACTTGAATGGTAACACATGAAACTGCAACCAAATAGTATCACGTGAAGTAAATACAAGGTCTTCTTGTCTCAATTGCCTATTGTAAGCAAATACTTATTGTACCATTTTGTAATAAGTGGCTATCAGCTGCAGTCACAAGGGTAAGATAACATAGCTAAATCGATACAGCCATATTTTTCACAGAACACCTAACACTTTCAGCTCTCTGACCAGTAAGACTACGCTAGGCATTTGATACAGTTGATAGACAGCCCCATTCCCCAAAAACCTTCTCTGAGTCAGATGTCTCACTTCAGAGCCATCTCACTAAAGACATCTGGGTGCCTGAAATGCTGACAAGACCCTTTACATCAGTGAATCACTCAGAAACGTTCAGTCTCCTCAAACTGGGCACCTGAAAGTCAAGGCCCAAACCAATATAGATCATAGCATCATTAAGCAATTGCAGCATGATTTACTGATCTACACTGTCTTTGGCAGCTGAATTTCACAACCCTGTGTGTCCTAACGAATAACAGGTATTAGTCTGTGCCTGCCCAGGAGACTGGGGATGCAAGACACCAAGACCTCCTCCAGTGCTGTGCAGCCAGTCACTTCTCTGACTCTTTCTCTATCTCTCTGCCTGTATCTGTTTTGACTGTTCAGACCCCAAACTCTCCACAGCAGAGTTTGGTGTGAGATACATATCCACAACTGAGCAGAGTGAGGCCTCTCGGAGTGGGTCCTTCAAGGGGCCACTCAAGAATTTCAAGAACATTTTCAGGCTGCACAGTTTGAGCCTCAGAGGTCTGCCGGAGAGCAGACCAGTTTAAGCACCAGTTACCCAGTGCGCACACAGTTACCTTTGCAAAAAATGGGGTGCAGCCCATTCAGAGACATGGTGAGGTCTCTGTCACGGTTAAGTCTCATAAAGGAAGTGCCAGAAATTTTCCCTTTTTTGTCACGCTTAAGTGGCATCACTCATGTTTTAGCAAAGTAAACGTTTGAATGCAACACTCGGAATATTCACCCTTCTCTTCTGATTTTCATTTCAACGTGCCTTCCCTCGCTGCTGCAGACACGGGTTGCCTGGACAGCAAAAGAGTGTGAAGTATTTCCTCCTACTTCCAGCACCAATAATGACCGGGCAACAGTGCTTGTGCTGGAGACTGTCTGGTAGCACTGGTCTCCTGATCACATGGAAAAGGAAAAGGAAAAGCACGTGTATACCCTGTCTTGCTGAGAACACTTTCTCTTTTTTCTTTTTTAAATGTAGGATCCAGTGAAGATTGATGAACTGTACAGTACAATTAATTGTCACTGTTCCCAGATGAGTTGCAGCAGAGTAATTAAATCACATCGTGTCTTTCTCCTTAAAGAGTCAGGACAATCTCCATGTTAGAGAAACACGGGTAGAAATAAGCAGCAGGAACAAAAAAAACCAAACCCTCTAGATTCGTTTTCTTGCAGAGCTTAACTTTAAGATGGCTTTAAAACAGCCCATAGCTGGGAGACAAAATTGTGGCAGAACCACTGTGAGCACTTGTGGGTGGTTGCAAATAAGGCAAAGGGTAACCTTAGTAATTGATGAAAAATTCTCAAGTGTTTCTGTGTAGCTGGTACACATTTAGATTTCATCTTTTGAATTTTTACTTCCATTGCCAAAATGTCTCATTTCAAACTTGGGGGAGGCTGTATTACCATTGAGGGATAATAAGTTTTAAAACACCATTACCTTCTCTTAACAGCTAACAAATCTGGAGAGAAAATCAACCACAGAACAAAATTGGGACAAGGGAATTGTTAACAGAAAAAATACTTCTCCCTTCAGCTCTACAAAGAGATCACAGAACAGTACTTTACTCAAACCAGATTTTAGATGCTTCCTTCCGTGCATAGTACATATGGCTTGCATCTAGTTTTTCTTTGTTTTAAAACAGAGTTACATTTCTTCCTGTTAGTAAACACACCAAGACTTGTATGAGAGCTAAACAACAACAAAACTTTCCCTGCTTTTAATGTAGATTGAGCATGGGTATTTTAAGTAGGGAATAATTTCTCTGACCATAAGCATAAACAGAATGGCTTCGTAAAAGCTAACAGGTAAAAATACAGCCTTACATAAACTTGTGAGAAATCGTTCATTTTTCACACAACCAGCACTTGAGGAACTCGGTGTCTGGCAGAAAAGTACTTCAATAAAGATTGAATTTAACTTGACAAGAGTAAGAGTTACCTTCTCCTCTCCAAGCTTACCTTCCCACCTTTCTCCCTATTCCACTTTTTCCTGTTATTCCCCACCCCTTTGTTACTTGCCTTTTTTTCCTTGCCAAAAAGTCACTGCTAAGTGAAACAGAAACCGCAGGCTTATGAGCAAATAATTACTTCCCCCTGCCCTATCACCCCCCTTCTGCCATCCTGAAGGCAATACAAGGCTCAGAAAGAGAAGTTTGGTAGGGATTTTAAGCTAACACATGAAATACGGCGGGGGTGTTCATGCTTCACACTTCCAAAGTAACACAGCACCGCCCTTCCCGCTCCAACAACTGGCTCTGAAGGATTTCATTTCCTTCCCAACCTCCTCAGCTTAGTTTCAAATACAATAGTGGATCTGACCCGCACGTGGAAGCGGCTGTGCCGAAGTCCAGATCACCAGCAATGCTGTTTGTCCTGTTTTGCACCCAGAGAGTGAAAAGAAGAAATCTACATAGGAAGAAAATAAATTTTGAAAAAAAGTGTAAAAAAACTGATTCAGAAGTTATATCCTGCTAATATTAAGGATAATTCCAGCTGGCAGACACCCAATAGTGAATGAGAGCATAACAGAGAGAGAAAGAGAACAGGATCTGNAAAAAAAAAAAAAAAAAGAAGAAATTAAATACTCTCTACTGTATGAAAACAGTGTGCTGTGAGTGGGGTGACACACAGCAGGAGGGAAATCCTCGCTAATCACAAGGGCTGCCCAGGTCTGAACGTGACACCAGCCTTCCCCAGCAGCGCAGTCCTGCAGCAGAAGACAAGTCTCTAAAGGGGCTGATGTTAAAACGCTGTACAAATAAACTCCAAAAGCTAAGCACACGTGAGAAAAACATGCCACGGTGACAGCATCCAGCGTTATCTGGGTGAGAAGCACATACAGCACAACAAGCTTGGACGCAGCCAAAACAAGGAGCCAGTAATGTTGAACTAAAAGGTCTGATGTACCCACCCAACTCTGACAGACTATTTATTTGATACTAATTGGGCTCTGCTAATAGCATGGCAAGAAGAGGCTGAACTGCAGGGCGACGGACAGCAATCATTTATCTCATCTTAATGTAGACCTTCGTTATTGCAGCTTGGCATCAACATTGTACTGTCCTCTGAAAGCCTCCCACTCTGGTGCTTCCACTGTTGCTGCTATACCAATTCTGACACATCCAATTTTCCCAGCAAAAGGCACGTACTAAATAATGACAGGCCTGAAGCTCCCTCACTAACAAACTTTTTCATCTGTCCATCCATCCACCCAAAATAAGAGCATGTGGCACGCTGCTCCAACCTTTGCTCGTACCTCCTCTCCCCATGGCCAAGCTGCCCAGAGATGACTGCACACAAAAGCACCACAACAGCATCCTTGTTTTCACGGGTACCATACACCTCTTGGCAGAACTACAGACTAAATGATGGGGGGATTTCCCCCCCTCTCTGAATAGGTTCAAATAAACAAGGTCACTGTCACACCAGGCTCACACATAAGTCTATACCACAGACATTATCATCACTCATATCTTCCAATCTTTTAAGTCAGAGGTCTTGTCCATATACTAAATATATTTCTATCAAACTAAGTGACCACTAGCGTAGCTGCAATGGTAACAAAAGCAACCAAGCTGTGTCCACACACCATTTGGAAGGGCCCTAGCCAAACCTGTTGTGCTTTTCTTGAACTTGTTTCTGGAAATACCCAGCCAGCTCCCCCTGAGGTCTTGAGCAGAAGACAGAGCACAAGCAGACCAGCGACAACACACACTGGAATGTCTCACTGCAAGAAACCAGGTGAGAGAAGAACTGCCCAAACCGTACACAGAAGGATGGTTACAGCAGCCCATCAAAATGAAGGCACAAGCATCCAGTAACAGAAAACAGATCTGTGCAGTCCCTAGGTTGCTGGCCTTCATTAGCTTCCAGGATCCAAACCACATTATTGCTTATAAACTCTTCTTAGAAGCTGTAACTTAGATGGCAAGGGAGGAGGGAGGCAGGGTTCAACAGAGGACTTCTTGAAAGCCCCTGAAAGGTATCCTTCATTAGCAGAGATGAACAGCGCTCGGAATTAAAAGACAAAATTTGAGGCTAAAAGAAGAGCAAGTTTGGTGTCACAGTACCCATACGGACATCACTTTGAAGTTTTGCTTCTTTGAAGTACGAGTAGTAACTGCAGAAATGTGAGATTCTTGTGAATGAAATTGATCAAACAAGGAAAAAAAAAGTCAAAATACTCCTAGCATTCCTGCAGCAGGCCAGTAAGCAAGGAACTGCAGCACAGCTAGAGTAAGTACATCGCTGCTCATGATACTGCAGTACCTGGACCAACACGAGTCCGAGACTTACACGGGAAGAGTTTTAACTGGTACTACCCCATAGACTCCTTACTTCTCCCTTATGTCCTTTCACTTCGCAGCATGAAAAGAAGGAAAGCAAAATAGCAAACTACAGAACATGATTTTTAGACTGTAATTGTCAGCTGCCAGGACCAGCTTTCCAAGACAATAAATCACTCAGTTACAGATACAGAAAGTTCACATATTATTAAAGCTCACTTTAATGCTGAGTGATAAAGATCCATCCTTTCTGCAGTGAAGTCTCAGCACTGAGGATCCCTCAATCGAGAGCCCCACACTCTGCAAGACCTCTAGGTTTTCCCAGGACGACAGTGACAATCAGCTCTAGGAGTGCTTTTAAGGACATGAGCAGCATCAGCCAGTCCCCAGAGCCCAGGGTTGGAAGCAGCGCACAACGAGACCGAGGTTATACCATCAGTGGCAGAGCTGGAATCCCACCCCAGCAGCTCCTGTGTGTCAGAGCCCCACTCAAAACCATCTTCAGGCTACTAGAGCCCACGTGGTCAAAAGTCTTCCTCTCTGTTGCAGTAGTAAAAATTGGTATTGAACTTAGCCTCCACACCTTTTGTACAAGCTCAAATGTAATGCTTTTAAAACCAGTGTTTACTCTGTGTGACCTTGTGTGTTTCTGACACATACCAGCTTGATACACTGGGTCAATATTAGTTCAGAACAGTCTATGTTTTACACCAACTGCTCTTGCATCAATTTTTATCCAGTCAGATGGAGCTGTTGTATCCACAATCCAAATGTTTTGTTTTATACCTTTCCTGTACAATTTCTCAAAGGCTTTTCACTGTTAAGCATCTGGCAAAAGTTGATTATGCACCATTAAATCTCTTCTTGCACAGGAGCGTAAGTGGGTTCAGGGCAGCTATTAACATATGCCAAGGTAAAACAGCATCATCCAGTGATATCTCTATTTGAAAGAACATCCTAAACATTGAAAAACAAAAGGAAAACACATATCTATATCTGTTCAATATTATATACCTCTTCATTTAACATCTGTGCTGTTATTCTTCCACTTGGAGAACTTTCCCTCCTTCTTGGGTGAAGACAAAATGTGCAGCCTGATCCTTTAAAAAAAAGGAAGTTTTCAACAAGTCTTGTGCTTCACACAGTGAGCACCATCTAGGTGACATCCAAAAAACTGCGTATCAGATTTATACAGGCAAAAGAGTTGCCTCAGATTAAACAAAAACCCCACAAGCATTCACATCCCAAGAATTATTCCTGTCAAAGGAAAATACAGCAGGGTGCCTCAAACTTCTTATGGGGCTGCTCAGAACTTAAGTCATTAGACTGACTTGGAATCTAATATTCTCAGTATTTACGTAAAATATCATGACAGGAGCCACAAAAATTACCTGTCCAGAAAGAATAACTACATGCATCCTCCGGCTGTGCCTAATACATTTTAGCAGCTCCAGGCAAGCAAGGAGCTGTCATTCTGTGACCACTCAGCAGAGCAGCAGCGAGGACACCGACTGTCAGCAGGGGTGCACGAGGTTGTTTTTTTTCCTGGAAATGCTCTGGTATGGGCTAACAAAATATTAATGGATATGTCCTTTTAAATACAGATGACTAGTCACACTCTAGTTGCCACGTGCATACAGGTACCACTTTCTCCACACTGTAGAGGAATATGGTGAATAATCCCACATAGAATCACAGAATGGTTAGAGTTGGAAGGGACCTTAAGGATCATGGAGCCCCAACCCCCCTACACTGGGCAGGGACACCTCCCACCAGACCAGGTTGCTCAAAGCCCCATCCAGCCTGGCCATGAACCCCTCCAGGGATGGGGCAGCCACAGCTTCTCGGGGCAACATGGGCCAGGGTCTCACCACCCTCACAGCAATGAAGTTCTTTCTGGTATCTCATCTAAATCTCCCCCCTTCCAATTTAAAATCACCCCTTGTCCTATGGCTCCACTCCCTGACAAAGAGTTCCTCCCCATCTCTCCTGTAGCCCCCTTCAGGTACACATCTATTACAGACTTCAGCATGGACAAATCATCATCAAATGAGAATGTTATGGGCACAGATAAGCAGCACAAGCAACACAAGCAATAAATATGACTCTGTCTACACAAGTTAATGAAACATTATGAAATATTAAGTTAAAGGATTTCAATGGATTCCATAAAATTATAGAATGGTCCAGGCCAGAAGGGACCTCCAAAGGTCACCTAGTCCCAACTCCCCGCAGTCAGCAGGGACACCCCCAACTAGACCAGGTTGCCCAGGGCTTCCTCCAGCCTCCCCTTGAAGATCTCCAGGGAAGGGGCCTCAACAATCTCCCTGGGCAACCTCTTCCAGTGGTCCACCACCCTCAGAGTAAAGAACTTATTCCTAATATCCAACCTAAATCTGCTCTTCTCCAGCTTGAAGCCATTGCCCCTCATCCTGTCACTGCAGGCCTTTGGAAACAGACCCTCCCCATCTCTCCTGTAGTCCCCTTCAGGTACTGGAAGGCTGCTATGAGGTCTCCCCGGAGCCTCCTGTTCTCCAGGCTGAACAACCCCAGCTCCCTCAGCCTGTCCTCGCAGCAGAGGTGCTCCGACCCCCTGATCATTTTCGTCATGCCTTCCACTGCCTTGCCTCCCAGAGGCATGCAAACAGACACAAATAGCCAAATATCTGATGTTCACTAGTCACTCATAGTTACACACGTGTCATTACTTCCCCTCTTTGCAATGAAAACCAAAGACTGTTCTTCCCCAACCCACCTCATCCAGGCTGCAGCCAGCAGGTAGCTGTGGGAAGAATTTGAAATTTAAAAATAAAGGGAACTGGTTTCTCCTTTATTTCTTGAATTTCTCATCAGTTTCAGCAAGCTGAAACAGGAAAAACTGTTCTGTCTCTGAAACTAACCCAAACACTACAGCGTGACCTCTCCAAAAATGCTCCACAATTTCAGCTAGGAGAAACTGTCTCTGAGTTTTGTTTTGTATGTCGGAGTAAGAGCTGACCTTTTACTGCAGGGATCTATCATCCCTAGAAAGGTGAGAATACAGAAATCATACAGGACTTTCTCCTGCAGCTTTATACCACAGAATACAGCACATTTAGGCTCATGTACTTTTTACTTTTTTGCATTGCGTTCACCATCATGTTCAAGGAAGCTGGTGGTAACGGTTTGTGATCCCTGACACGTTTGTTCTATATCATTGCTCTTTATAAACCACATGGACCCCATCATTGCTACCAGCCCTGCACAGAAGATGTGATGCTCAGCACCACCAGCTCTGGTCAGTCAGTTTGGCTTTCACCTAGCTCTTTGTCGTGCCCCACGCCACCGCGGTACCCAGAGACGCTGCAGTGAGATGAACTGTTCTAAGAGGTCATATTCCTAGCTGAGATCTTCAGAACCAACAGCTTTCCTGCTGACTTAGTGCAAACCAGCCTCCAAGGACAGTGGCAGAATGAGAGAGAAAAGCTGCTCCACACCTGGACGCAGTCTGAAAGAAACACTTATTTTATTTTGGGAATATTTCTGTTAGCTTTTCCCAGCTTTTACAGGCAGGACGCTTTTGGGAAAGGAATTAATGGTTTCCCCCTCAGCTTCATCTACCAACAGGCACATCGAGTGAAACAAGGAGAAGGCAGCAGCAAGCAGAGCACAGGTGAGGGAAATGACAAGTAAGCAGTAATCTTTCATTGCGCCTTTAAGCGCATTCCGCCCCTGTGCCAAACTTTGTAGCATCATTCCCACACATCCGAGAGCAGCCCCTTCACAGCCGGAGGGGCAACACCTCAGAGCTGCTGGCCAGTAGTTACAGCCCTAATCAAAGCCTAGCAAGCCGTGGCAGAACTCCCTTGAAGAAACCCACTTCCCTTAGGATCAACATTCAGCATTGAAGCAAATGTTTACAGAAAGAGAAACAGTTTTCTTTAGGCAGGCAGGCACACTACCCAGAAATGAACACAAAACTCAGTGTTTGCTTACTGCAAACCTTGCAACAATAAAATCTATATCACATCCCTATCTAAGCCAAATTTGAAGCCGCACGATGCCTACAGCTTGTAAACATCCCCATCAGGTGTCTATGAAGGACTGCAGTGCCAGTATCTGCAACTATTCATGCGACATGATTCACAGATTTCTCTGCGTTTTGTGTACATTGGCATATCTTGAGGGCATGCTCAGTCTAGTGCCGTGCCTGTTTTTCATTAAGTGGGAAGACTTTTTAAAAAAAATAAATATAGCTTTTCATCAGAGCCCCGAGGCATCCATTCATCACCTTATCTTGTCCCAACCAATTTTTGAACAGAGACATAATAGGAGTTCTCATTCTGCCAACTGCATAAAGGGTTTAGGGATGGTGAATAAACAGAAGGAAAATCTGATATGCATACTTCCACTTCTTTTTTTCTTTTTTATGTACTAGCCACATCACCCATTTCATCTCTCCATCCTGCACAGCAACTGGAGTCACTTTAGTAATTCAGGGCTCAAGGTTTTCACTCAAAACTAAAATATCATTATATAGGTGGGAGAACACAGGAACCTTTCATAGACCAGGCCAAGTGCCTACTCCTGCCCTTGGGTCACCCCAGCCCCCTGCAGCGCTCCAGGCCTGGGGCAGAGTGGCTGGAGCTGCCTGGCAGAAAAGACCTGGGGGTGTTGGTCGACTGTGAGCTGACCATGAGCCAGCAGTGTGCTCAGGTGGCCAAGAAGGCCACCAGCATCCTGGCCTGAATCAGGAACAGCGTGAGGAGTAGGACTCAGGAGCTGATCAGCCCCCTGGACAGGGCACTGGTGAGGCGCACCTCCAGTGATGGGTCCAGTTTGGGGCCCCTTCCCACACAAAAGACATTGAGGGGTTGGAGTGGGTCCAGAGAAGGAAAACGGAGCTGGTGAGGGGTCTGGAGAATAAGCCTTATGAGGAGGGGCTGAGGGAGCTGGGGGTGTTCAGCCTGGAGGAGGCTGAGGGGAGACCTTCTGGCTCTCTCCAACTCCCTGAAAGAAGGGGGTAGCCAGGGGGGGTTGATCTCTTCTCCCAAGTCACAGGTGATGGGACAAGAGGAAACGGCCTCAAATTGCACCAGGGGAGGTTCAGATTGGGTATTAGGAAACATTTTTACACTAAAAAGGTTCTTAAGCCTTGGAATGGGCTTCCCAGGGAAGGGGTTGAGGCCCCATCCCTGGACGTATTGAAAAGCCGGGTTGACATAGTGCTTAGAGACATGGGTGATGGATTTTATCAGAGTGAGGTTGGTGGTTGAACCAGATGATCATAAAAGTCCCTTCCAACCAAGACAATTCCATGCATCTATGATCTCTAGCCCATCTAAAGATCACCAGGTGGTTTGCCATGGTATGTCATTTCTGTAAATAAGACAGAGCTGAGGAACAGTTCTAGTAAGCTCAAGGAACACAGAAGGTAGTAGATTCTGCTCCACTTGTATCAAACCATGAATAAAGCATCAGAGACAGGTACTGCTGAAGCCAAACAACATTATGCTGCCAGAACAGCAACCCGAGATGAGCAAAAAGGCTGAGAGTTTTAAGGGAAGTCATGCAGGACAACTCCATGAGAAGGAGAACAGTGGGGAGGGCTGTAGCAAAGACGGGGAAACAGACAAAGTAGACACACATGGCAGCCTTGAATGGGGTAAACTGAAGGGGAAATGAGAGTGAATGGAAAATTACCATGAGCACGTGAATAAAAGAAAAAAAAATAATTAAAAGAGAAAAAAAGAGGTGGAAACATTAGGGACATAGCAAAGAAATACTTAGCTAGGAGCCCAGGTGGTGATGGACAAAAGGGTAACTTGAGAAAACTGAACAAGGAAGGGAACAAAAACTGAGGAGGTAAAGGCAGGAAAAGGAACAGAGGCGGCCAGTATTGCCATGGCACACACAAAAGGACATGGCCAATGAGAAGAACCACAGGTACCAGACATGAAGTGCAACATAAAAGAGAAATCTAAAGAGCTACACTGCAAATCGCGGGAAGAGCTCCACGTCTGCAGCACCAGGTCCACATCATGTTTCTCACTACGTCAGGTTTCTCCTCATGCTTTTTTTTTCCCATCTCTCCCACTTAGGCAGCTTTGTCTCCGCTCCCTGCAGCAAGGCATGGTCCTGCTCCAGTAACGACTCCTGTCATCCTCTGCTGGTCAACTCCACTGGGAACTGTGCCACCAAAAAGCCAACACCAATTGATTTATGCTGTTTTTGTAAATCCTGCTGTACTTCCATGTTTACCACTACACACTACACCACTCATCACTTGTAGACTTAGGATAATGAGAACACTAGTGACTCTCAAAATACTTGCAAACTGAGGTTGCCTGTTGCGACAGTCATCGGTTGGGGCCTGCCTGAAGATTGCCATTAAAAAAAAAAAAAATTGTGGGAGAAGTTATTTTTGTTTCAGGTTTGTTTGGCTTCCTTCAGAGAAAAAAAAATAAAATAAAAATTTACAGGCCACTTCTTCAGCAGAATGTCTGCATTTCAGCTCAAGCTGTGATCTCACCATCTCCTCCAACTTAAAAAACCCTCACACAGACTGTTTTTGTAACTCTCACCATCCTAACCAAAACACGTGACATCACTATTTCTATAGGTGTAAAAACGCCGCATCTTTTCCTCACACAGTATTGAATTACTTCATTAATCAGCCAGAAACTTCTCTGAGTTTGAGAAGAGGCAAGACGAGGGCTAGAAACTGGGCTTCAACATGTTAAACCAACGGAATGTTGCCTGGTCGTTAAACTGTCTCATTTTTTCTTCAGACACAGCTCTCTCTCCTGTACGGTTTTATCTACTTGAGAATTTTCTGTTTGTTTGGGTTATTTTCTCTCTCACCTCAGCTCTGTTACTCTATTCCCTTTTCTGTTTCGCCTGTGATCCACCACAGATGTCCTTTCCCAAGAAAAGCCTCATGTGTTGGTCTTTCTCTCCCTTGTAAGCTTATGTTGGTCTTCCCCCTCATTTGCTCTCTCTCCTAAGTATCTCATCTATCTCTTATTTTTAGCTTTCTTTTGGCTGTTTTACCTTTTACCTATTACCATTTTAAAAGACATTTCTCCCTCTCTCTTTTTTTTTTTTTTTGATCCAGGTGTCACTTCCCTTACCCTGCCATCTTCCACCACTCCCCATTTCATTTTCCAATACCCCTCAGCCCAGTCCTCCCACTCCAGGACTGAGCCATGCCTCCAGTGGGGACTGCAAAGCACAGGCCGGAGAAGATGAACCAAAGCAGGCAGCAAATATGGCCCCAACCCAAATCCTCCAGGTCACAACTGGGCTGGTGCCACCACCAGCTGGTGGGAGTCCATCCCCTTTTCAGAAACAGCAGCCTGGCTGCAAAGGTACTCTAGACTGGGAGCCCTTGCTGCCTTAGGACAGCATAGGATCTACCTCCTCGTCCTGGTTTGAGGGAAAACAAACCAATTTTCTATTCAGTAATTTTATTTTTTTTAGCTGGGCCTCTTCTACCTCACTAAAACTCTGAAATGAACAGCAGGTTGTTCAGAAACTGTTCCCTCTCAAGGGGATCAGACCTGATTACACCAAGGGATGGTGCAGAGAGGCCCTGGCTTATCCTTATTGCTGGAACAACCAAGGGCAGGGAATGGCGTTCTTTGCCCCGTTGGAGGGTGGGAAGCGGAAAAGCCTCAAGGGGTCACCCCTGTGGGGAGGAGCGGACAGGACAGGGGACCCCAAACTGACCAACGGGGGGATTCCATCCCATCCGCATCCTGCTCAGTAGAAAAGCTGAGGGATCAAAGGGTCAACTCTCTTCCTTCCATGGCCGATGTCTGAGGAGGACCCTGTCTGTTCGTCTGCCTTTGATCCCAATCCCAGCATTCCTGACTCCAGAGCTGGAATCCAGCTCCTGTCGGTCACAGAGTCCAGTCTGGGACTTTTCCTGATGCCTGCTGGTGATGTGATCCTCATCCTGGGAGCTTGATACAGTTTTGTATAGATTGTATCTATTTCATTATTTTCTTCTTTTTTTTTTTTAATTTTAGTATTAATACTTCATTAAAGTAGTTTAGATCACTCTAAACTCATAAATCTTCTTATCTCTTCCTCTTCCTTCTAACTTGGGGGGGGAGGAAGGTCCATCTGTCAGTCTGGTTTTGATAAATTTGGCTGAGCCATGACACCCCTACACCACTCTCACCACACAGCAGGTCCCTCCTTGTTCCTCTCCCCTCTCCCTGGGAGAAGGAGTATCCACAGCCTTAGCCCTGCTCTGAGGAAGGCCAGTTTGACCCCTGCTGCCGCCTCTTGCCACAACCCCCAACCATAATACCTGCTACCTGTTACCACAGGGACAACACACCATGGAGGCAAAAGCCCTGGGAGGGTAGAGCAGCAGGAGCTCAGAGCCACCTTCCATGGGGACATAGCCTGCGCACCACCCTGTGCTTCCTGGGCAGGGGGGCTAGAGCATAAAGAGGTCCTCCCTCCAGTATGCAGCTAGTGGAAACGGCTGAAAATTATTGCCCCAAACTCCTCTCTTTCTCCTTTTGCAAGGGTGGGTAAGGAAAGGAAAGGAAAAATCTCTTTTTTTTTTTTTTTCCCTCCCTGAAGCAAAGCAGTGTGATACCCAGCTTCA
Organism: Nycticryphes semicollaris; assembly: GCA_013400055.1. Classification (NCBI taxonomy): domain Eukaryota; kingdom Metazoa; phylum Chordata; class Aves; order Charadriiformes; family Rostratulidae; genus Nycticryphes; species Nycticryphes semicollaris. The sequence continues at coordinate 146,246 of VXBJ01016095.1, read as the reverse complement.
GAGTAAAAGCAAAGTCCTCCAGGAAGCAGGACAACGAACCAACCACGTGCCCATCAAGGTATCATCTTAAGTATGTCAAATAACCCTCTGTATGGCAAACTCTTCCAAAATAAAAGCAGATTAAATGTTAGATACATAATTCTCCCTTTACAGAGGGAAATAACGTGCCCTGTCACACAGACCGAGATCACACAGCAAGTTGATCAGGCTCAGATTGCAACTGGTTTGGTCTCCAGCTCTTGCTCCCTACAACACAAGGCTGCCTCGTTTAAACCATAAGAGACAGCTTAATATTTAACAGTGATTTTTTAAGAAGATCTGGCTAGTGTAAGAGTTCCTTTTATTGCTCAGAAGCAATTAAGGAACAGCATTTACAAGCTCTGTAAAGCTGTGCTCAGTGACTGAAAGGCCGGGTGGAGCTGCTTACAGCCAGAGCAAGTCTCAACTGCTTTTAAAAAAAAATTAAGGATCCCACCTCATGCTCAAACAGAGAGGGGAAGGTCTAAGAAGTCACCTCCAAAGGGCACGCCATGCAAAGTGCTATGAGCTAAGCAATGAAACCTTGCTTCCACTCTCACTCAAAACCAAGGTGAACCAAGAGGAGCCATCCAGTGAAGCAATAGCCCAGACAGAACTGATTCAGAGCCCTGGGAGAGGAGTGCGTCCCCAGGGCTCCTGTGCTGGCTTACCGTCAATGAGCATCATTGTCCTTCCTGCTGACTTGCAACTTCAGTGACTCTTATCTCACGAAGTTTCATGAACAAAAAATTACTCTCTGTACTGTACAAAGCAGCCTTCCTAGGGCATGCTGTCCCTCACCTAGATGGCTAAGCCGACCTTAGCTAGTCTGCCAATACTTGTAGCAATACCCCTGTTGGGGTCCAAGCTGACCTTCCCTGTGTTCCAGCACAATGGCTTTTACCATTGTATCACAGAATCACAGAATCTCAGGCACTGGAAGGGATCTTGAAAGATCATCTAGTCCAATCCCCCTGCCGGAGAAGGAACACCCAGAGCAGGTCACACAGGAACGCATCCAGGCAGGTTTGGAATGTCTCCAGAGAAGGAGACTCCACAACCTCTCTGGGCAGCCCGTTCCAGTGTTCCGTCACCCTCACTGTGAAGAAGTTTTTCCTCATATTTAACTGGAACCTACCATGTTCCAGCTTGTACCCATTGCCCCTTGTCCTGTCACTGCCTGTCACTGAGAAGAGCCTGGCTCCATCCTCCTGACACTCACCCTTTACATATTCATAAACATGAATGAGGTCACCCCTCAGTCTCCTCCAAGCTAAAGCCTTTCCTCCTAGGGGAGATGCTCCACTCCATCATCTCTGTAGCCCTGCCCTAGACTCTCAGTTCCCTGTCCTTATGGAACTGAGGATCCCAGAAATGGACACAATATTCAAGATGGGGTCTCACCAGGGCAAAGTAGAGGGGGAGGAGAACCTCTCTTGACCTACTAACCACCCCTCTTCTAATACACCCCAGGATGCCATTGGCCTTCTTGGTCACAAGGGCACAGTGCTGGCTCATGGGCATCCTGCTGGCCACCAGGACCCCCAGGTCCCTTTCCCCTACACTGCTCTCCAACAGGTCAGTTCCCAACCTATACTGGTACCTGGGGTTGTACCTTGATATAACAGCATTGCCTGCCTAATTTCAACTCACACGGGTTACTGCTCACTATTTCGTTTTCAGGTCTGGAGACCCAGATGCCGTGTTATAAAACTAAGAAAATAGCATTAAAAATGCTTTGTCAAATGGAGCAGTAGCCGTGCTGTAATAAACCAGATGAAAGAAGTTCAGTCCATGCGTCACAGTAAAATTCCCAGTGAAATGGAAATGGAGACACGTCTCCTCCTCACAGAGCTGTGGAGCAGAGATTCTTCCAAAAAACTCTCAGTGCTCATAAGGACAAAATTAAATCTGAAGCCTTCATAGCAATGGGCTGTTCAGCCCATTCATTCCATACAAAAGTGATTCTTCTAGGGGACAAACAGTCCATATACATATACAACAGCCAGGGACTTGATTTTCCCAGTGCTCTAGTGATTCCTGCAGAACTTGAAGAGACTGGCAAAAAAGAAAACAAAAAAACACTCAAAATTTTTATACTGACTTCCTGCTAAATACAAAACTGAAACACCTGGCATTATGATACACTGATGGTTGGACTACATGATCTGATGGTTAGACTAGATGATCTTAAAGGTCCCTTCCAACCAAGAAAACTCTGTCATTCTATGATTACTTTGGTTCTAACTTGCCAGTGTAATGTAGTGACACCTTGAGATCGAATGAACACAGCTGGACAGATTTTTCAAAATGGAATACTTTAATACGACCATCCCCACAGGAGGTACCCTTGAGTATAAAAGAGGAGATAAAAATAAACTCATGATGAGTATTTCCAGTGCAGTGGCCGTAGCCAAGTTTGAAGAGAAGAGAAGGATCATCAGGCTGTGGGCGCTGATGCACCTCTGTCTGTGCTGCAGAAAACTCTCCCTGATTTCTGTGGAAACAGAATTTAGACAATGCAAAGTATAATCCCACACTAAATGCTTGCCAATGCATGAATACTGGACAACCCCCCCCTTGCTTCTCTCATCCTCACAGTCCAAATGTGTGCCCTGTGCTTCACCGAAAGCAGACCCTACACCCTTCATCCCACATTGCCATTCCGTGACAGACTGACTCCTGACCTCTTTTATTACCACGTTCTTTTAAAAAATGAAAATGATACACAAGAGACACAGCTGAAGTAAAGCCTTACGTCAAGGAAAATCATTGCTGTCTTGTGAAGTCTAAGGTCTTGTGGAACTCTCAGTTTAACTCAGTCTATCACGATGGCTTTCATCAAGCACACAAAATCAAAGTAGTCAAAAAATAACCCAGAAAGGTCAAGAAATCCACAAGAAAAATCTGACAAAAATTAGCAATGATACTTTAAATGAAATATGAATTCGTGGAAACAAGTAGTAATTTTGGACCAAACTCTGACCCATTAGACCACAGGAAATCAGCTTAGGCTTATTATGATGGGATGTCAGTAAGAACTGAATTTACTTTCTGTGCTGCTTTGTTCAAAAGACATAAACTTTGAGGAAAAAAAAAAAAAAAAGAGAGATTTATTAAGCAACTAAACTGATTATTTAAGCCCTCAACCTGTGAGCGACCTGTGCATGCACTGGGATTTGCACACTGAAAGAGCCCAGTAACAGGCGTGCTTCTTGCCAGATGCACACATTACCTTGACCGTCACGGTATTTGGGTTATAGCATGGCAAACCAAACACCAAGGAACTTCTGTGACCAAACGGTGCAGTTGTATCCACTGGTTGGGAATTACTGCAATCAATGGGAGCAGAAAGCCCAGAGCTCCAATAATATCGCAAATCAGCTCAGCAAAGACACTCGCACAGACACAGCTAGAATTGTTCTTTTCTCCTAAAGAACACAAGACAAACGGGGAAGGGATCGACTCTGGGTATGAAGTACATTCCGTCACCCAGGTACTACACTGCTCTACTAGCCATCTGCTAGAAACACAACCGCGTCACGTTATCAGGAATGGAAAGCACAGACTGGCTTTTCAAATATTAACTAAAATATTTCCTTACAACTCGGATGGGGCAGGGGGAAAGGAGGGAGCCATGTAAGGGATGCTGGCTCAATATACATCAGCACTAAATATTTTATCTTCCAACCAAGTTGCTACAAAAGAGTCCTGATTAACATTTCATTGCAAAAGATGCACCACTATACTAAGGGCCTTAAAAATCTACATTTAAATGGAACACACACACACAAAAAAAAAGGTGTTATACAAAAGCATCCTCTCGGCATTCCCTTTTAAAAGCAGCAGGTTAAAGGTTTGATTTATGTAGACTTTAAAGAGGTTATACATTGCCTTTGTCACATCACAGTTTAACTGCATAGCTTCACCTCAGCTTCACGTTTAGGAACTGGATGAAGACAATCCTATTTCTGAAGTGCCAAATCCAGACTTTCTTTGTCCATTAAAATTTCTCTTTGGTACATATAAACGCATCTAGCCTTTGAGATGGTGTTGCTTTTTTTTTTTTTACCTACCTCCCTGAAAAACTAACATACGCTACAGTTTTTAATTTTATTTTACAGTAAACAGCACATAAAAGTGCTTGCTGGAATATTTATTTGATTCATCAGTTACCTTCTTGTTACGTGATCCGCAAAGAAGGCAAAAATATACTCATGCTCACACAAAAGTGCGGGGTTGGTGCACCACCAGTGCAATAGAGACTGGTTAGTCGTTACTGGACCAGCTGATCCTTACTGGACCCTGTGCTGCAAATGAAAAATCCTTGGCTTCACTGCACTTCAGTGTGTTAAGCGTTTGCACAAGCAGCCTCCAACTACCTGAGCTCTCAGCTCTGCGTCACCTACAGACTCATAATTCTCACTCCATGCAAAATCCAACCAAGCTAAATGCAAGCACTACAGGTAAAAATTAACACTTTCTCATCAGCTGGTTCCAGCAAAACACAGCACGGAAGGGGGTCCCACGGCAGCCAGCCTCCACAGGCTGCCACAGCGTTCAATCCGGGGGCCCATCTTCTCCTCTAACCCCCAGTGTTTACGCAAGGAACTGCCAAGAGCGATCCTAAGCAAAGGCAGGAGAGCAGCCAATGCTTAATAAATGCAAAACACTTCACAACCTAAATATGTTAGCCTAAATGTTGAATGACTCCTAATTATTTGTAATCAGCAGTCATTAAGAGCTGTGCTTCTCCCCACTGATTCCTTCAGTGGAGGGGAGGCAGGCATGAAAAATGGGTTAGCATCCTTTCTGGGGGCCACTTGTGCCTGTTCCCACGACAACTCAGCCAAAGCCCGTTAGGAAAGTACTGACCTCAATACACTGTGGATCAGGCCCCACACTCCACAAAACTCTCCAGCTCCCACAGAGGTTATGCTCCACCTGGCTTGACAGGCAGAGGGAGAAGACACGAGCCCCCTCAAACCAGAGCCTCTTTCCCCAGAAGACTTTTAAGCTCCCTGTGAAACCTCGTCAGAAGCTTAATACCGTGTTATCTCCTACAGACTTGCAAAGTGGTGGTCACCTTCTGGAGAAAGCAAGGCGGGGAGGAGTAACGTGTTTATGCACGAACTCCAACGCGTGGCAGGTGTGCCCAGTGTGGAAGTGCCACTGCAGCACCCACTGGCACCTGCAGTCTGCCTGCTCCCACCCTTGACAGAGAACCCACCTGCATAAATGTCACACGGGGGGGGGTCCCTGGGGAAGGTAATTGTGATATGATAAGATACAGAGAAGAGCATTTTTTAAAGCTTTCTTCAGCATTCAGACTATTGCAACCACCTTCTACACCCTACCTCACGTCAGACCTTTGTTATTTTCAGTGAAGCCACTGCTTTTCTGCTGGGAGGGAGTCTTACCCAGACCAGCTGTAGTCTACATGCTAAAATGGCTCCACAAGTCTTCAACTGAATTCTCTCCCCCGTCACTCCCCCGTCACCCTCCCCCAGCAAAATAAAACTTCTAACCAAAAGTTCAGCGATGCCAACTGGCATACACCTTCCATGATGGCGCTGAAGATCCCAAACGAGAAATAGTTAACAAGCTGTTTGTGAAACATTAGATAGCCACTGAGCAACGTTTTGAAAAAAGTTGTGAAGAGTTGCTGAAAAACACTTGCTGTTTCTCCAGGTACTTACCACAAGCTCATCATCACAACGCTTCTACAGCTCCAGCAATCTGCACCACAGGACGTTTGATGACACAGCAATAACTCTCACTGTAGCATCTCTCAGACACTTACTGCATTTATCAGCATTTACTCTCTGAGAAGTAAATATTGACGTAGCAGCAAACTCCCAGAGCATATGCAAAGAGCCACAGGGACGATCGCTTCCACCAGCGCAGACTCCCACATTCAGAATGACACCTGCCACTTTATTCTGACTCGTTCAACCATGTAAATCACAAGAGTGAAATCTCCTCTTACATCTGCCATGAAAAGAAGCCAAGAGAGTCTCCTCTAATTTCATCCAACCCATAATTCTGTTCTTGAAAGGGCATTTTATATGTAACATCCCAGTCCCACCAACACACACACGTCAACGATTCCAGGGCAGCAGCCTGTGTAAGCAATACCCATTAGCATGCAAAGGCCACTTTACACTATGAGCACCCTCAGATATTTAAGTAAAGTCCCTATCTTCTAGCAAGCCCAGTTTTAAATTCATTTTACTGTGAAAGGTTGGATTAGTGACAGTTTGGAAAGCACTACACAATGACGTTTCCCCCACCCAGCTCAGTGGGTTTCAGGCAAGGAACAAAAGGGACTTCTCAAGGAAGAGGAACGGATGCCAGCAGCTAGGGAGACAGCAAGGAATTAAGATAACGTGATAGCTGTACAACTCCACGAGGTGACCTGTGTCACCTCAGCTCAGTGACCACTGCCATTATCCAACCCGCTTCCCAGCCTCCTCTCCACATTGCCCTCAACAGATCTGCCACACTCTAGGTTTTGCTTATTTTGTCAGGAGAGCATCTCTCTGCTCTGCCTGAGTGGACCTTCACGCTAAACGCCTCTATGAATCATAAATACCCTTTTTTTTTTTTACTATGAAGTGTACCATAGGTTCCGCTGTCCTTGGCACTCCAAGCCTCACAGGAGTCCTCAGGGCATTCCAACCCTCAACAAGCACTGTGAAAACCAAGTAACTAGCATCACTACACTTCGTACCCAATTGCAAGGGTTCATTGGGGCAATTCTTGATATAAATTAGGCCAGTAGATAATGAAGCTGGATTGCTACCTACTGGTACAGACTTTTGAGAGCATGACTTCATGGTTCTGCATTGAGAATCCCAAGCAGAAAGATGCAGTGGTAGGTGGAGGAACATGTGTAGGTGCACCCAAGGTGTCCTTCTTATAGGCTCCAGCCAGAAATGTAGATGCATGTTCATAAGAGAAAGGGTCTGCCTCCACCAACAGATGCTTCCCACCACAACAAAGACAAGAAGGTCCAGTCTTCAGCGCTTACGGATTCACAGCCAGCTCGTCCGCCAGCTCGTCCGCCCCAAGCGATGAGTTCACTGGACTGGTCTCAAAAGTGTGAAACTCTCAGGAATTTCATTTTGACATGAACAACCACCCAACAGAGGTAAGGACCAGACCTCAAATCCCACCTTATCTGTAGCACAGCCAAGAGCTGAACTTACATCTGCGGAGATAAAATGCCAGCGTATATATAAACAAGCTGCGATGGCTTGTTTCTTGAAACCCAACAAGAAGGGGGTCTAAATAAGGGAGTCACACATCCTGAATTATGCTGGCTCCACGGTGAGTTTAACTGTCATTTAGGCCATTCCAAAAACGTGGCAATTGCAAAACAATTCGTAACTCAACGGTAACTGCCTGTTGTGAGTAATGTATGTTGCATGTTGTTTTCAGGCGATAGCAAAGCAGTGAGGGGTAGCACCCTGACTTGGCAAAGGTCCCTAATGACTGCCTTTCGTTAACCCCAGAAAGGAGAGAGAGAGAGAGAGAGCCACCACCACTCATCTACTCCTGGCATCCCGCAGCTAAAGGGAACCCAGGGATACGCATCCTGATACAACATGTTACGAAACAGCATTCCCCAGAGGACACAGTCAAGCTTATATAAGCAGCAGTGAAACTGGGCAAATTTCCAGCAAATTCATCCAACTGCCTCCAGTCTCCCATTTCAAGGTAGCTGAAATGCTGAGCGCTGAATAAAGTCATTTGATCCACATCCCATGCATTTTAAGAAAAGAATGGGAAAGAACAGACACCTACTAGTCTTTGCTAATTTCTATTTCCTAAAATGCTGAAATGTAAAACATCCTCCTCCTTCCCCCTGACTACGTGATCCCTCTTAGTTTCAAGTAATTTGCAGGCATTTCCAGCACCAAATGAAAAAGAAATACATATTCATGAACAGAAGCCTTCTCAATGATTAAAAAAAAAAGTTGTATCAGATACCAATTTAAAAAAAGAAAAGAAGTTGAATAAAAGGACTGTAAGCTCTAAGTAGAATCCCCTTCTCCCTTTTCAGCTCCTTCCATCTCTCCTTTTTAATCCCACTCCTGGAAATAAGTTGGGATCACATGGCAGTACTCACACCAGCCAACTCCACACCTTTTGCTAGTTCTTAAGAGAAAGTTTAGCCTGGATGGAACTCTCTGGGAGAAGGGAGCAGACAAAGCAGCAGCGTTACCAGCTCATTTGCACCATCTGCACTGTTTTAATGTCAGGCTTCTCAGGTTGGGAACTGCTTCTGCCTGACCTCCGGATCAAGAGAAAGAGCTGCCTACAGCCTGACGGGACAGAAAGGTGGAAACACATTTTTAGTGAGATCATTTCACACAGAATGAGGGAATTGTCAGAGTTGGAAGGGACCTCTAAAGACCATCCAGTCCAACTCCCCTGCTAAAGCAGGGTTGCCCAGAGCACATCACTCAGGACTGCATCCAGGAGGGGCTTGAAGGTCTCCAGAGAAGGGGACTCCACACCCTCCCTGGGCAGCCTCTGCCAGGGCTCTGCCACCTTCACCACAAACAAGTCTCTCCTCATATTGGAATGGAACTTTCCCATGTTCCAGCTTGTGCCCGTTGCCCCTCATCCTGTCACTGGAAACCACTGAGATGAGTCTGGCTCCATCCTCCTTCAACCCACCCTTCAGATCCTTGAAAGCATTCCTAAGGTCTCCCCTCAGCCTTCTCTTCTCCACACTCAAGAGTCCCAGCTCTCTCAGCCCTTCCTCATCAGGGAGATGCTCCAATCCCTCCATCCTCTTTGTTGCCCTATGCTGGACTCTTTCCAGTAGTTCCCTGTCTCTCCTGAACTGGGGAGCCCAGAACTGGACCCAGGATTCCAGTTGTGGCCTCCCCAGTGCACAGCAGAGGGGGAGAATGAGCTCTTCATGGCATGTGTGGATCGTTAACATCCACCTAACTTGAAGGACTCTGTGTTTTGAAGAAGAATTAACTGTTGCTAAGCCCTGAACGCTCTTCCTTTCAATTCCACCTTGACAGCCTGAGATACACACGCTGCTGTCCTCTGCAGCTCCTCCAGCAGAACCAATGAAAAGCAATTTCACTGCTCTCTTTATTGCTAAAAAAATACATAAGCTGAACAAAATAAAGGTTTTTCCTTAGTCTCCTCTAAATTTCTCATTGTTTAGGTATGATCCACGTTAAAATAAGTTTAATCCTGCAGGGCAGGGAACTCTTACAATGATACCACCAAGGATTTGGTTTCCACAGCAGCCAAGATTCTTGGAAATCCAGAAGCATCTGTACGAGGCAATACAGCGTACAGCCTCACCATGCCCGAGACCTGCAGATACGAGGGATGCCCATTACAATCCTGCTTACACAGAGGCCTGGCCAGTAAATCTGGCTTATCTGGGACTGCAAAAAAGGCAGCACTCAACACCTTGCCCGTGTCCTGCTCCATTCTTACATAAGGCTGAGGTTCTGCCTTCACTTCCCAAAAAGCTGCTATGTCTCAGAGCGTAAGCGATGTAAATGCACCAAGGTCCGCCCGGCCAAAGGCAAACACAAAAGCAGCAGCCTACGAAGTGATGTTCAGACACTCAGACAATAAGCTCCTGTTGCTCTCCCCTTCTGTCTAACGTTTGTGTTTAAAGGGAACGCTTTCCCCTGTAATTAAGGAGTCTGAAATACATCGTTTTTTTCTGAGATTCACCTATTACAAAAATTCATGCTAAGTTGTTTTGTATTCTGTAATACTCTGCACCTACATACCAGCTCCTACTCCTCCACAGATGAAGCACTGGTCCCATGAACACCAAGGACTTCTGCCTAACTGCTAAAATACTGATTTTTGATGGGCTCTCAGTCCAACTATGACAACCAAAATGTTCACCTGAAAGACGAGCACAGAGACCTTTCTTCTTTCCTTCCCTTCTTCCTTTTCTTCCTTTAGGTTGTGCCTTTCTTCCTTTCTTTCACTCTTTCTTTCCCTCTTCCTCACTTGTAAATACCTGATAGAATTTTTATATCTTTGCTCAAGGTTCTTACTAATTTATAGATATGATTATTACTTTTTTAAGAGTGGGCTTATTTTTAGCATATGTTTTGAGCCTTGAAGATAAATGTAGCAATAAATCACAATCCCTTGCAATATTTTTATTACTTGAGATGTTTTGGTATCTGAGGTTATTTCTCAGAGGAAAAAAAATAAATGATTTCACGGTGCCAAAGGAAATATATGCAAGGCTTTATTTAATTCTGATTTAAGTTAGATAACTGAAGAAAAAAAGTTCTTTGGAAATTTCAACAGCAAAACGAACCTGCCTCCCCCGATCCTCTGAACAACCAAAGGAGAGTGTTCAAAGCTGAGAACAGAGCTTCTAAATGGTTTCATCTCTTCCATATGCAACATCAACCTCTATCACGTCAGCAAACAAAATGGTGCATTGAACAGATACCTTAAGCTCAGGGAGGCTGTCAGAAGAAGAAGCTGATCTACATCAAATTGAAAACGCTAAATAAAACCTACCATAAATATTTGTCCTTGACCAATACTTGGAAAACGTGGCACTGACTTAAACTGGGAGGAATGTGGGGAACGAAGTTGGGAGAAATCCCTTGAGGGATTAACAGACCCATGCTTTTTTGGCAGAGGCACTGTGACCCTGTACCTGTGCTGGTGTTCAAAAGGTGCCAATGTCCGTTCACTCTAACTCTTCAAGCCAAAGAAATTATTCATCACACATGCAAATGGGAAAGAAGAGGTTTAAAGTAATGTTCAGATAGCAGATTGTGCTGATTTCAGCTTTGCTTTCCAGTGAGAGGCGTGCTCTGTTAGGAAGACACTGCAAATGCCTGTGAAAAACAGAAGAGTTTTACAGCAGTGTGTGACTGAACATTCAAGTATCAATTAAAATAAAAGGACTCCCATGCTGCTCCCTGGAAGTCAATGGCAGATGTGCCAACTGGCATCGTGACAGAAGCAAAGTTTGTATCTTACCAAACCCCCAAAACCTGGACTAGTTCAAATTACAAGGAGTCACTCTAATTAGTACAACTGCATGGGAACTAAGTCATAATTATTTTTTCCTGATCATACAGAAGAGCCTTCAAATAGGACATTTGCAAAAGAAAGCACATTGCCAGGGTTAGGTCCTGAGAGAGCTTTATGAGACATTATCTCAAGTTTCAGAGATGAAGATTCTAATTTAGTGATCAAGGGTGTTGGAAGCCCAGAAGTCACACTGAAGGGGGATGTCCAAAAAGACAATGGCTTGAGTAAGGAGACTGGAAAGTGACACATAAGATTAAATACTTAAAGCCTGGACTAGTTAAAGTTGCTAAAAATCAGTATTTCAACGAGTTGTGGACTGTGTCCTTAAATGAAATAAAGCTCAGTCTTACGACTAAAGAACAGTATGAAATTATGACCACAAACACACACCACGCACCTTCTCCAGGGTTAATTTTGTCTCCTCCCTGTCTCACTGTGGATCCTGCAAATTGTGCTCCCTGGTTTGAACCCAGCAAGGGGTGGATGTCTCCCCCTGCAGAGCTGCAAGGAGCGGGCATGGGGCCACTGCCCCTAACCTGCAGAAGCGGCAGGCTGGACCACAGCTGAGGTGGGGAAGCCAAGCCTCCCCCTTCTCCGACGAGGTCACAGAATCACAGAACGCTATGGGGTTGGAAGGGACCTCTGGAGATCCTCTAGTCATACCCCCCTGCCAGAGCAGGTCCACCCAGAGCAGGTCCCACAGGAATGTGTCCAGGTGGGGTTTGAACGTCTCCAGAGATGGAGACTTCACCACCACAAGCCAGGTCTCATCCTGGCTGTGAGAAGCCGTGGCTTCCTGGGCACTTCCAATGGGAAAAATCCCTGGAGTTGAGAGGGGAGCGTGCCAGGCGCTGCAGCCACCTCCTGAGCTATGCCTTGCGGTCAGCACTGAAATCAGCCCAGGGTTAAAGGCTTCATCATCACAGGTGCTGAGGCTCCAAATGTTCCCGGGGTCCAACCTCCATCCACCCTCCTCCTCTCCAGCAGAAATACAAATTTGACAATAAAGGCAGGAAGACAGCTTAGGAGGAGCATTTTATCTGAGGTGAAGTTGGAGCAGGCTGTAAACTCCCACGGGACATCTAGGTTTCCACACTTCAGATGAAACTGTAAATTGAATATTAAACACACATTTTTATCAAATCATATTTCTCCCAGAGAAGGTTGAGGACTGCCTGTTTATTTATTTAATCTGATTCCCTGTGTTTACAAGTGGTAGGAAAGCTGGTTATATCAGCCGCTCCATCTTCTTAGTTCTATTCAACTGACTTTGATTTTGTTTTTCCAACACTGCTAAGAAAACTATAATGCAAAAAAAAAAAAAAAAAGAAATTCTATAATCTGTGAAATGGCACTCTGAAATCCATCAACCAAGTTGTATCCATAATTGCTTCCCTGGCTTATCAAAAAAAGGCTCATTTGCATTATCTGTTATCTTTAGATACCCATCCTGGTCTATAAACAGAGTTATCAATCCCGTTCAGAGGCCAGTCCACAAATTGAAGTTTTCTATGGAGGGAATTAGCTATAAACAAGCCCGAGGCAATTTTCTTTGACAGCCAATGGTAAACCATAGGAAGTAACTTTAATAGTGATTTACAGTTCTTCTCTGGTTTCCATCCAACTTTTCCTTCTTGTGCTTCTGTTCCATCCAAAAAGGAATTTTTCAGATGTTCTAATTTCCCATTCAAGATGCAATCAATCCCAACTCTAGGTGTGTCTAATTCAATTTTTACGGTATGTTCATGGGCCAGCACCAGAGAAAAAGAACTCTCTTTTTATTTTCTTTCAATTGCCTCTGCTGCAATCACAAGACTTGTCATCTCCTGGTGTGAAATGCACAACAGTAGAAGAGAGAGCAACGGAGATTTGAGAGAGAGAGAGAGAGAGAAAAAAAAAGAAATGAACCAACCTACCGAAAAGAAATGGGAAAAGAGATACATGAAAATAACATTAACATTTTTTAATTATCCTACATACCGAAAGCTTCTATTTGCCAGAATAATTAATTAACTCAAGACTTTTAAAGCCCATGCAGAGTTTTTAAGTTCCTCATTTAAATCATAATATGCCATTAGAAGAGGAATATTTAGGAATGGACTACAGCTTCACACCACCCATCTTCCTCATCTGTACCCCAGGGAAGTCAGGCTCCAGTCCTGCACCGTTCGCTCCCACACACCACCCCATGTTCACGAGCAGACCCCGTGGCCCTACCTCCCACGCTACCGAGAGCCAGAGGACCCTCCTCCCCTACAAGCAAAAGAGCTTTTCTCTCAATGGATTAACATACGTTCCCAGACGACTCCAACTTTCCAAGTTTAAAATACTTATTTTTCAATCCCTAGTTATGAAATACATCTCAGCCCCTGACACACGGAGTGGATCTTACTGTGCATCGCAGGCGCAGCAAAGAAATAGCAAACAGGGGCATGGCTCCTCTCTGGGTAAACCACAGCACAAGAAGGAAAAGCAGCCCAAAACCCACTGTCAAGAGAGACCTACGTGGATTTCGATCTCTGAGAGCAGCTACCGAGCAGAGGAGAATTAGACTCAAGAGTTTAGCGATTAATAAATATCCCCTGTACCAACACAGACCAACAAAAGCTGTTTCCTTTTACATTCGAGCAAAATACATTTATAAATGAGACTCCTACCCATACACATGGGGGGTGTATATACACACATCTATATGTGCCTGGAGTATTTTTCCCTTGGCTGAAAGCTACTCTAATGGGTAGGCACTAATGGATTTGAAGTGATAAGGAAAAGGTGGACATGCAAAATGCTCCAGAACTTCTGTTCCTAATCAATCACCAGAGATCAGTGACATCATTCAAGCCTTTGATCAGAGCTCCCCTTTCAAGCTTAAAAAGGGGGGTAGACTGACCCACGCCAGCGGAGGGACTGAAGAAACACCTAGGATACAATTCACAGTGAAATAGGAGAAGTCACTGGCATCTCCTCTTCAGAAAAACTACCCCTTCCCACCTTCCTCAAGGAATACAGCGCGCATTCCAGAGCAGCCAAGCACAAACAACAGATTTATCTCTTTCCCCAATAATTAGAAAACAGCCAGGGAAACAACACATCACAAAATCCTTTCAGGTTTTACTTTCGAAGCCTGCACAGTCATTTTATCCCGAGCAGGAGGTTTTATTAGGTTAAAAAAATCTTCTCAATCCATTAGTACCAAAAGGAAAAAAAAAAAAAAAACCAAAAAAGAAGAGAACTTATTATTTTTCCAAAATGCCTGAGCATCTTGAACAGCTATGGGCTGACAGTCATTTTTAAAGAAGAAATAATTTTCAGGAGAAGCAGCATCACGGCAAGCGTTCACTACACTTAGCATCGGCCTTTGTCCGTGTCAAGGCATTCAGAGAGTGGGGATCACTAATCCCACTTCAGCTAAAATTGAGCCCCATTGTTTCTCAGTTCATCGGAGTTTCCATGGCACTTACTAGGACTTAAGTGTTATTTACTTAGGGCGGTTTGTTAAAAACAAAAGACAATAACTAAGTCTTAACCTGAGCGTCAGGTTTGCTTTCTTTTTTTTTTTCCTTTTCTCTTTTTCCTTTCAATAAGATCAAGACGCAGTCGGCATTTTACAATCTCAGAGACTTCTCCTGTCTAAAATTCTTCAAGAAAAACAAAGTTGAAAATAGACCTGAGAAGGCGCACTTCATTCTTTTGGCTGGGTTCTCCCCCCATCTGTATTTTTAAAAAATCTAATTGAGCTTCCTGAACAGCAGCAAAAATGTAGTTTATTATCTCCCTCATCAGGTGATCAATGATTTCATTAATAAGACAGATAACAAAACTGTCATATCATCGACACAGTTATGAAAGATGATCCTGGCTTCTTGCTCCATTTTCCAAGGTCTGGGATTCTCTGTGGCAGCTCTGAGTCCATTCAATATTTTCCACCGACAGAGAAAAGTGAAAATCCATTTTGAAACCAATTTCAATTAGGATCCAGAAGCTGTTATCACAGGTGTCGCAGAATGGGCCCGTAAGTGGAAATGTCGCCTATCCATTCTGAAATGAAACCTTATCAGGGGCTACGAAGATGGCTGAGGACAGCCTATCTGTAAATTACTTTTCGTCCTGTGTTAACTCAACCCTAGTTCTGTCATATGGAATTCTTTCCAGCCCCTCGTAATAATCTAATGACTAACTAGGCGCTGCACCAAAATGGCTTTTATTCTACTCGGGCTTCCCCCGCCGAACGGGGGCTGCAAATGCAAATATCCGGAGGCGGCCAGGCAAGCCGGCGTATTTAGCAGTATCATTTAAAGCTCTTGTAGTTTATTACGGGGAAGCAAGGGGCTTGCATTCTGAAGCCTGTCTCCACCCATTGCATTCCTGGTGATTTTTCAATTGCAAACTCCAAGGCCCAGTTATTTCATTAATTCAGCACCCAAGTAGTGAGGCTTTTCTCTCACATCTTTCAGTCTCCTTTTAGCAAATTATCCCATGACGGAGGATTTATTCAGTCAAAGACCTCGGACTTTGAGAGGCAACAAAAGAATCAAGAGACTTTCTGGTCCACCTGCCTGGCGAATGATGAGGCAGGGTAAAGCCTCCCCTAGAGAAACCAATCAAACCATTGTGTGGCACAGTCAGACCTTTTCAACTGTCAAGCCAGGAGAGCAGGAAAAGAGATGAAAGAACTCAGGATGAAGCTACCATTTACAGAACCATGTGGGAATGGTCTCCGAAGATTTAATAATTGGGATGGAACTCAACTTTCTGAAAACTAAAAGAAAGGAAGGGGGGGGAGCGGGAGAAGAAAAAAAAAAAAAAAAGGAAAAGAAAGAGGGAGAAGAGAAAGGAGAGAAAGAAGGACAAAAAAAGAGAGAGACCAGGAGGAGGGGAAAACACTACCACTCAGCCCAGAAGGAACTTTTCTACAAAATCCTGTGTTGTTATGTATGAACCCCTGCGCTGCAAAAGAAGAAAAAAGCCAAGCACACGACAGGGACAGAGAGAGAGCAAGAGAGAGAGCACACAATTTGTAATACTAACTTAAGTTTCTGCGATTTATCATCCCATCTTAGGAAAAACACCATCAGTACAAAATCTGTGCTATTTAGCTGGGAAAAAAAAAAAAACCACTTAGCTTGGGATTTCTGGGCACACTATCAAGCTATTGTATGTGTGAGACTTAAGTTTTCACATTTCCACTTGGCTGCATGTGGAACACGCAGGAAAAGTCATACTAAATGACTGGAAACCCACGTACTATAAGCGGTTGGCATGTGCAAAGAATGTGCACACACCACTCGGGTGTAGCAAGATTCCAGCTGACGGCAGGCACACCGTTTGGAACTGCTTTTTGATAATCTGACCCATAAAGACTTACAAGCCAAATATTAAAATCATCTGAACAAAATCCAGTATTTCCTATGTCTTCTCCTTCCTGAAGAGCCCCTGCGCACTCGAAACAGGCATTCATCGGGAGGTCTGGATCACAGTTACAAGTAAATCAACACTCTCCTGAATTGCCAGCCTTATGCACAAAAATAGAATCTCCAAATTAAATTGTGACCACTTGCAGCATGCATCAAAGGGAAAGACTTTTAATGGGAAATAAGACAATAACACAGCAATGAATCCACCTCGTTCCCTCTTAGTTGGGATGGGATAGCAAAAGAATGCATCTCCCTCTCCTCCCGCCCTCACTCCCAAAATGAGCTATGGCTTGGAGAGAACACAGAGAATCTAGTTTTGATGCAGCACCTTCTTTACATAATCACATACCATACCCTAAGAACACTTCACTCACTTACTGGCATATGTATTTAGTAACATTTTCAATGTAAGCAGAAGCTGAGGCTTCATGTCTTCCAGAAAAGAAAAAGAAAAAAAAAGAAAGAAAAAAAAGTCAGAGGGGGAGTAAATAGAAACATACAGAGCAGGGATATAATCAAATGCAACACTGACGCCTGATTATTTCCTTTTAACTGGAGACCGATATGAAACAGAAAACATCTAGAAAAGAAAAGATGAATGCCATTTGAAAACCTGTTAAGTAATTTAATTACTTCAACTGCCTTAATTTACACAACTCAAATCGTAAAGCCAAATGCTGTGCCTGCCAGAGGCGTTGCCTGGTTTTAAGTCAATTAGAAGGACTTTTAAAAATTCTTTTTATTTACTTTATGAAGAAGATCTACTCCATGCAGCTCCTTCGCTGGCAGATTCCCAAGTCTGGGCTCCTTTCAGGGCCCAGGAAAACTCTCCAAGACTTTTCTGCCATCATGTTTTTTAGCGCCCTCCCAATCCTCCCTGGCCAAGTGGCACCCGCCTGTTCGCTGGGACAGAATCACAGCACCATGTGGGGTTGGAAGGGACCCATGGAGATCATCTAGTCCAACCCCCTGCCAGAGCAGGACCCGTTTCCATCGGCTGGGAGGAAGGTGCCATCACTCAGTGCAGCCTTGCCACGCCGCCAGGCAGCCTCCCCACTCCGGTGGCACGGGGCTGGCACAGCGCTGCAAGGTCATTAGGAGGCATTTTTCTCTTTTGGGCTGTGTTCCCCAGAGACCAGCACTCGATGGCAGGGAGCGAGCCCTTTTCCAGAAAGGCTCACAGTATCACTGAAGCTGCCAGCAGCCTTTTTGCTACAGAAAATCAAACCTCCTGGTTGCTCCCCTCCACCCCCCAGTACCACGGGCCGTAATCACTCAATTTTTTGAGGTCTGATTGATACTGGAAACTCGTGCAAAACAAAGCACAGGCTAGAGAGCACGGTACCGTTGCCACATTGCAGAGACCTATTTTAAACCTTTTTATTATTATGCCTTCTTGCTCTTATTTCAAAACCCAAGTATAACTGTAAGATGGCTGCTTGGGTGTTTGTGGTGGGTTTTTTCTGTTTTTCAGGAAAAAAAAATCCCCAGTGTATAATTCTTTAAATTTAAACTCCACCTTGTCCAGGTGGCAAGCTTCTGCTGCTAACTAATGTTTTCTCCCGATTCCACCTCATGTTATCCAGCAGGATGTTAAGTCATTACTTACTGATTACAGTGATTGCCGGGATAATCCACTCAATCATCTCTTTCTGGAACTTGCTAAGGGATACAGCAGGATTGACATTTAATATCCCTTATGCTATTAACCACTGCAGGGAGGGGAGAGAAGGGGGGAAAAAAGGAGGGAAATCTCAGCAGAATTAATGAAGCGATAACGTATTGCACTTGCAGATCATTGGCTTCAGAGGAGGGTAAGGATAGGGCTGGCTCACGGAGGAACAACACTAGAAAACAGTATCAGGCAGAATGAGTTATTACAGTCTCCAATAAACTCTAACCTGATGACTGAAATTTTATTAGTAAGCATAAAGGACCACGGGTGCACTACTCTGAATGAACACATATTTAATCAGCTACTCACACCGGATTACAATATACCAAGACATGCAGTCCCCGCTCAGCTGCAACCCCCAGTACTCCCAAGCATCAGGAGAGCTCACGCCCCCCCAAGGAGATGTACTTTCCTTCAGTTAATTCTCTTAGGAACCTGGACACAATTATTAGAACAGAAGGGTACACAAAATTTTACCAGTTCAGTTCCTTGCCCTTACTTTTCCACACTGCAACGTGTGAGGATTCTACCCTTGCTTTTCATGCTGCTGTATGCCACCATTCCACACAGGAATTACTTGCAATACTTGTCTTGCTGAGAAAGAAGATCCTCTGAAAAGCCTACACATTGAAGGTGGTCACTTCCAATACCTGATACTACAGGATGTCGCTTTTTCGTTTACCTGAAGGCAAGAAGTGAAGAGGGCCCTCCCCATCCCCTCTGATGCCAGGAGAGGAGGAGGGCATCTCCTGATCACTTTGCAGAATCAGGTCTCATATAATCAATTCGGGACTCAATTTGCTGGCCACTAAAATAGTACGGGCAATGTTTCGTGATACCTAACAACCTCTTTTGAACCCTGACCTCTCAACGGGACCCTGAACACGTCAGTGCAACAAAGGGGCCAAGAATGGGTATTATGATGAACACCTATTTCATGGTAAGCTTGAAAGCGAGCAGCAGGACAAGTAACCAACTCAAAGTTTAAACAGGAAATGTGATTCTTATGGTGTTGCAGGCTGCTGAATGCGTCCCTCATTCAATCCTGAAAGAACTACTGGGAAGAAAGAAAAAAAAACAGACAAAAAAAAAAAAAAAGAGACATAGATGAAGCTGGTTCTTCTTCTGAAAGAATCAAAGTGGGTGAATGAACTTCCTCTCATTTATTCATCTATCAAGCTTGGTTTTAAGTTACATCATCATTAAGATAATAATTTCTGCTTTCTATCACTTTTAAGTATGTTCTCAATACCTATCTGATTCTGATAAAGGTAGTCAAGTCCACAACCTACATACGTTTATAATTAGCTTTTTTTTTTT
This sequence comes from Nycticryphes semicollaris, assembly GCA_013400055.1. Taxonomy (NCBI): domain Eukaryota; kingdom Metazoa; phylum Chordata; class Aves; order Charadriiformes; family Rostratulidae; genus Nycticryphes; species Nycticryphes semicollaris. The sequence goes on along the minus strand of VXBJ01016095.1, from coordinate 126,755 downwards.
TTTTAAGGCAGAGTAATAGGTTAATAAGAAATATCAGATTACACTGGAACGAGCTCATGGGTCAAAAACTAGACAAAACACATCAAACTGAAAATAAGTGGTTGCCTGTCAGACACTGAAGGACTCCCTATACAATAACTGCATTGTTTTAATGCAAGGTTAAAACCATCAGTTTGGAGCCAAAATGTGCAAAAGAAGAAAGCACTTTAGTTACCAACAAAACTTACAAGCTAAACAGTAAATAAATCAGGGTTGAGCGCAGTATTATAATGTCATAATGTTCTCCAAGCAACACTGCAAAGTGCAAGTTTGCCTTGTAAAAGCATTAATTCATCCCACACTGAAATTCCCTGCACTTTTTAGAAAATAAAGCAAANTATATCTGAAGGCTGTGCTAGGTTGGTGTGGGGTTTTTTGGTCAACGCCTCTTAAGAAGTACTCTAAAAATAATTCTGATTCACCTACAAAGCAGAGTGTAGAGTCGAAGTGGCCAGGCTGGCAAACCATTAAAGGCGCTGCCTAATTACAAGCATGCAAAAATCCTCATGCGGGCCAAGGGAGCTATTCCTCTGCCTAGAGCAAGGCGGGAGTACTTGCTGGACTGGAGCTGGAGGCTCAAACTGCACCAAGGCAGGTCACCCGCAAAATCCTGCAGCCTTTACAGCCTCCACCTGAAGCTTTCCTTTTTAACCCTGAGATTACTTGAAATTACAGGAGGTATCGTATTATCCACCAGAGGCTAGCAGGGCAGACCTGTAATACCAGGCAAAGGCTACTCAAGGGCAGCACAGAATTTATTTAAATGAGTTTTATTAATGGATACAGAATCACAGAATGCTATGGGGACCTCCAGAGATCATCCAGTCCAACCCCCTGCCAAAGCAGGTCCCACAGGAACACGTCCAGGAGGGTCTGGAATGTCTCCAGAAAAGAAGATTCCATCACCTCTCTGGGCAGCCTCTGCCAGGGCTCTGCCACCCTCAAGGGAAGAAGTTCCTTCTCATGTTGACATGGAACTTCCCATGTTCAAGTTTGTGCCCATTTTCTCTTGTCCTCTCACTGGGCACCACTGAAAAAAGACTGGCCCCATCCTCCTGACACCCACCCTTTCACACCACACCTCTCTTCAGGAAGCCATTCCTTGCACAACTCGCTAGGAACCTGCATGTGCAAGTAGCAACTTTCAGGATAATGACCTGCATATGTCCACAGACATGGTAGGGAATGGGCTCTTACTGCTGCGCCTCCAGAACAGTGGCAGGGCTGGGCACGTGAGAAGGCAGAGCCTGACAACAACCATAGCAAGGATGGTCCACTGGGCTCATTACTCCATTATAATGCCAGTGACACAGTCACTCCACTTCTCTGTTGTTGTTATTACTTTCTCTGGAGCTATCAAATCATGCCATACACCAAAGTAAGCTTACTTTCTACCCTAGTGCCAACTTTTTATTCATGCAGCCATTTGTGAACGAGCATATCCACCAGCAGTTTCCCTTAGCAGTTTCCCCCCCTTGGATATTAGCCTAGCAGTAAATACAGCAGTCAAACAAAGAGGGAGTTAAACAATTTGCAAAGAAATGTATCCTGGTAAACCACCCGCTGTTCACTTGAGATGCACAAAACGAAACCTGAAGGAGAAAAGATCAAAAGCGTGCAAAAATGAGTTCAAAACAAAAGCAAGAGTGGTCCCAAATGACAAAGTCCCACCAGGGATCAAAGTGCACCAAAGATTTTTGTTAGTTATTACAAACTATGACTATTTTTTCTTTTTCGCTTTTTTAAACACATTTTTTTTTAAAAAGAAGTTTTAATTTGCTCCAGCACTAAGACCCTCCCCACATGTTTCGGCCTGGAGCACATTTTAATGGCTTAGTTATAAATCCCTGAAATTAGGGGTTTATAATGGAAACGCTGGCAGGCTCTTATCTAGCACCGTACAAGCCTTTTTTGCAATATAGGCAGGGTTTGAAGTTAGGTGAGTGGCAGCAGAAGTCTTTTTTTGTGTTAAGTAATGACAGGAACTGGGCAGAAGGGGCTCATGGGTAAACTACAGCCCACGCTGGCTTATTGTCCAAGTCTGCAGTGCATGGGGGTTGCGTGGGGGACACCTTCCAAGGGGCACCCACAAGCCTAGGCCCCTTCACTGGCATTCCATAGTTAGGGCTCACACACCAGTTGCCCTTCCTTGCACAGCACCCTTCCCACATTCTTTCCTTCACATCTTGGTCTGCACCAGGCTCTTCAAGAGGGAGTTTGCACCCCACACAATTTAAAAGTGTTGCACGCTCAGTATTCATTTTAACACAGATTTCTCCTACTGGGTGTGCTACTGGCTCTTTGGAGCTGTTGCTCTTCATGATTGCAAGCTCCACACAAACCCGGTAACTAACAGTTTTCGAGCTATTTATGACCCAAGTTCTGACTGGACTCTTTCAGAAGACAGCGAAACTACTGAGAAAATACTGGTTTCTACATCCCACCTCAGACAGCCATCACTCAAGTACATGGTTACCTCGCAAACTTAGCTAATTAAGGAGAGAAGCACTGATATTAGACTGATATTATTATGAGGTGACACCGGTATGACAGGCAGATGTTGCTCTGCAATGACAACAGAGTCTTCTGACAAAACCAGCACCGATCATTCTGTCCTTTTGTTATTTTTAAGGGTACCTTACCTTGTTTAAGAGAGCATTCAAATGCAAATCATTACCATTTAACATTACCACAGCCCTCTGCAAAAAAAAAAAGGTACTGAATCAACAAAAGCTGCATGTTTTGTAGGAGTGGTGTCTTACATCAACCGATGATGTTCCTGTAATAATACTCATTCCAGCATTAAAGAACAAATGATGCAAATGCGATGCAAGCTCCAGCTTTCATGCAAATTGGTCCTTGTAACCAAAATTCATTATCATGGCAATCACATCTGCAAAAAGTGAAACTATAAAACATTGCAACACTAAAACTCATGCTTAAGTTCCTGAAGTTTTGGTGTTAGTATTTGTTTTGGTACACGCTCCATGGAGTCTCTACATTAAGAGGAAATTTTTCATATCCAGCAAAGAACGGAATTTCTTACCCACTGACGGCTAACCCTGTCTCCCTGGAAAGTCGTTCGCTTGGTTATATGTGGAAGTAGATTAGAAACCCAAACCTTGGAGATCCTGGTGACTTCCCTAAATGCAAAGACTAACAAGACCAACCTTTGCCCACTAAAAACAAAGGTAAACTGTCATTACCTTAACAAAAGGAAGCCTCGGGGCCCCAGGATGTGTACTACATTAGCATCTCATTCCATTAAGAGGAGACAATTCTAATGACAGAAATTTCTAGCCATTCATTAGACTTAGAATCATTCCAGCTCTTGGGAGTTTGATGCCCTGACAGCAGTAGTACACCACCTAGATGAAGCAGGTAGTTAAGAACTGATATTGTCGTTAAAGCTGATAGGTAGAATAGAGAGAGAAAATTATTTGACCACAGGGTAAATCAGTGTCAGAATTAGGGGAAAAACATCTTGAAGGCTGTATTTTTAGCCCTCTCTACCTAAATGTTAAAGCTAGCCCGAATAGTCAGAGGTATGGGCCAATATTGAGATTGAGTACAAGCCCCTGACACATCAAACAATACACGTATGTGTTTAAGTGTGCATCTGTTTGAAAAGTTGGGCCAACGTGGAAAATCCTATTAACGAGGAGGGGGGAAGAAATACAATGGGGAGCTCTTCAGCTAATGTGAACCACTGTAATTCTATTGACAGCAACAGATCTGTGCTGACTTACACCAGCTGAGGATCTCATTTCATATGCCTTAGAAAACTGATGCAACTTTTTCCATAGCTGCTCAAGAGTTTCTGTGCTCTCGCGGGGACCAGCTCCCAACCAGTAGGTCAGCAAGTGCTGAGCTTGCTTTGAATCTGCAGTCCAGGCACACAGAAGGATGCTGGGACGAGTGCCATCTAATTTTCCTCTGCACACAGAGATTCCCCCCTTGTACGGCTTTAGGACTCATGTATTTTCTGCTTTAGTTCAGTGGGAGACACGCGCTGCTTTGAGAAAGCAGGAACCTTTCTTCAAGATATCAAAGTGAGAACCCGACTTGGATCACAAGCCCAGATAAGTGAGCACGATGAAAGCAGAAAGGGCAAACAGAAAATGGTTTGCCAGGAATACACCAGGACTCCAAAATATGCAGAAAGGCATTTTCCATTTTTAACCATTATTAGACAGATTTGCAAAAAAACCAACAATTAATGTGCAGCTATCCAAAATCTACTAAAGGTCTAAAATCTGCCCACACTTTTTCAAGCTATTTTTCCTCCTAATGCAAAGAGTTTTGTGTTGATAGGGACCAATACACTCAGCCTTCTTGTACTGAACAATCCCAGGGCTGGGATTACACACCCTCCGCAGAGGCAGAGAATATGTAAAATTGTCAAGTGAGGCAACCTCTGGGGGGAATTAAGCAAACTATTCCAGTTTTGCAAATCCACAAGCTGTACATTCACAACTTTGACATGAATTCACGGGAGGATACACTCTTAGCTTGATGTTTTGTCCCTGGCCGTTACGGAATTTTGGGGAGGTGGGGGCTTTGTGAGAAGCAAGTTTATTTGTAAAAGAAGAGAAGGAAAAAAAAAAAACCAAAAACCACCTTTGTTGTTAGTTTTGACAGAGCTACTTCTGTCTCTTTTGCAATAATTAATTATCTAACTAGTGTAAGAGGTTTCAGTGGCCAAATGCAAAGCACTAGTAGCAAGCCCTGCCAAGCTAATCAAGACAATTTCCAAAATGCCAAAAACAGGAATTTCCTATAATAAATAACTTAGCACATTTACATCTCAAATTAGAACATCTGGAAGAAAAAAGACTACCTCTGATGCCAAAACAGGCCTTATTGTATCCTACCACTTTCCACCACCACCACCCCCCACCACCTTGTTCGTTTTCTTTAGCCTTTCCTTAGAACAAACACTGATCCAGGTGCAAATGCTCAATTCACAAGGAATGCAGTGAACATAAAATTACTGTAGGTTTGGCTGCTAGTAAATCCCTGCTGTTACTCACCATTGGAAGTTGTGCTGGAGGCAACAGCTTTCTCACTGACATCTGTTCGACTGGAGCATTTCACGATGGAATTCTCCACTTTTTTCTTCTCCGTCGTGGTAGAGCTATGGGACTGCGCCTCCATGATGACTTCTCATTACTTCAGATCTCCTTGTTCTAATACCTGAAGGAAACAAGAGAATGATAAACTTGAAATACGATGCAAAAGGTTAGCCCAAAACCTCCCACACCTTTCACCTGAAGAAAAGCCTGCAGGACATCTGCATTAGCAGCCCCACAGGCCATCAAATGGCCTGGATGCCCATCAAATCATGTTTGCATGCATGAATTCCTTAGGAATTCAAGGCAGTACTAACACCAAAAAGAAGTATGTTTGCCTTGAAAGAGAATCAGCATCAAAATCACCACGGTGCTTGATGGGTAGGTCCATTTTTTTTAAGCCTGTAAGGTTTTAATGGATCCAGGGGAAAGAAGCCAGCAATTCTCTCCTACATCCACCGCACTTTGGAACAACGCGAAAGAAATTCAGACAGACCTTCATGTTGACTGTAGAAGCCAAATATTTAAATTTCAAGATTCAGGCTCTCCGAACACACCGCAGCCAGAATTATCCTGTCTATCTCTACACCTTGTCCTACTCATGTAAACACCTCTCACTTTGTTTGTTCAGAAATCTAACTCAAACAAAAGTGCATTGGAGCAACACCCTGAAAACCACAGGGGAAGGCAGGTATTATTGCTGGTGGCAGATAATGAAGCCGCTTTCTTTTGCATGAAAATGCTGAAAACGGGAAACTCTGCAGTGTTGTTGTGTGTCTGCTTATTCTGCCTTTCCTGGCTACTCCTAGCGTCATCTCCAGCGATACATTTATTTTATACCCCGCATATCCTTTCTCCTTCTTTGCAGAGCTGTGACATTCCTGACACAAACCCAGGCAGCCCACAAGCTTGTGCAGCAGCATATCCATGCCGGGCCGGGACTCCAAGGATCCTGGGCTGTGAAGTACCTGTGTCCTTTGGTAGTTTGAACATGACCCTATGCAACAGCCACAACAACAACAAATAGTAATAAATAGAGTGTTTGCAGCCCTAAGCAGTGCTGCAGTCCTTAGCTAAAGGGGGCTGAAAGGGAAGGAAGACACACTGTTCTAGAACAACATTTAAACGAATTAAAAAAACTAAAGGCTTCAAAACAAGCCACAAAGTAAACTATAATGAAGTGTAATTACATTAGCAACCTGTTTCCCCAATTCTGACACTCCAAAAAAAAAAAAAAAACCTAAACACAACCACCCCAAAAAAAAACACCCCAAAAAAGCTACAAAGCCAATTCATCACAAGCACAGCTGTCTAATAAACCTTCCCCTTCCCACCTCCCTAGTAGGAGTTCTTTTTAACAGCACAATAAACGACTCCAAAGCCTCATTGTTATACATTAGGGATCAAAGAAGAGCCCAAACGCTAAATGAATCATTATTTAGCTCGGCAGCACAGCCAAGGAATTGGACTAGATATCAGAGACTCTCTGCCACCGACTTACTGGTCTACCCTTTGGCAAGGTATTTTTCTTCCCTTGAGATCTTGCCCTGCTAAAAACCGGAATAACAAAGCTCTGCCTGCCGTGGCAGAGTACTTCTAAGAGTACTTTCAAGATCTACCTGTGAAAGCACTATCAGTATTACTGCGATCTGGGAAATATCTTCCTACCAGAACATGAAGGGGAATCTCAAGTGCCTTCAAACAGGAAGCAGGAGAGATCTATCAATGCTCAACTTTGTACCCAGCAATGCACAAATATCCTTGGGGACAGGGCTCATACAAGACTCAGAAAAGCACCTTTCCAAACTTCTCTTATGCTTTCTCCCCCTCTACCCTCCCACACCTCATGCAAGAGCATTCACAGCTTTGGTCAGTTATCACACATATCAGGCTTTTCAGTCCCTTGCACTGGCAGAAATTGGGGGATGCTGCCAAGCTGCTCACCCCACACTGACCAGAACATGCTTATTTTCTCTGTTCAGCCCTGGCCACATAAACACCAACATCTGCCTCTGCCCGGCCCCCGGCCACTGCATGAGGAAGTCCTTCAGTGTACCCTCTCCCTGGACTACCCTCAAGTTGTTTAATGTTCTCCAAAAAAGAGTAACTCCCTCTGAGGGAATTTTAAGAAGCTAAACACTTTCAGTTGTGGTTATCTTTCTTCTGGTTTGGCTTTTAAGGGCCAAGTCTGCTATTCAGGCAGCATCCTCATTTACATTCAAGAGTTTGACTGTGTGAGCTCAGTGGGGGAAGCTGCAGAATTCCTGCCTCCCTCCCCCAATTTTCTTCTGTCCTCGGTTCACAAGCCTGTTCCTTTTGGCTAGAAGACATGAAAGGAAACAATTATGCTCCATACTCAACTAGGAAGGAAGAAGCCACATACTTGGCCCTCATTCCACAAGGCCAGCAGAGTGGCATGAAACCTGTGGGCAAAGGTCACAAAAAGGATGACAGGTATCTAAAGTGGTCCCACTGCCTCCCGCCACGCAGATGTCTGTGCAGACATGAGCAAGGAGCCCTCGCTTATCTCCACCTCCTTCCCTTCTCCACCATGGCAGGACGCTGCCTCGAGTACAATCTGATCCTACTCGCTGCTCAAGAAAGGAAGGAGATGGAAGGAGTTAACACAGCTTTAATCTCTTAGAAAAGTATCATTGGATCATCTGCAATTCAAGAGCAACAGGCGGCTGCTCAAACTGGCATCCACCCCATTCCCTTGGCTATTTGTTTCTTTCCCCAACAGTCCACCAGCAAGATTTTTCTGGTGGTTTGGGGTTGATTTTTTAATGGAGGGAAGACTAGGAGACATAATTCCACATTTCCCACCGCTTTCTATCACTTTCCTATTTTATGCTACCTAGTGTGGAGAACAATGCTACAGGACAGAGGCCTGAAGTAACAGCTTGAAGTCAGTCTGGTCAGAAAATCACAGAATTGGCCACGAGCTAATATAAACATCTGCTCTCGGTACCTGTTCTGGTTCATGTCAGCTTAGTTTACGCACAGAAGGCTGCTTTTGTTCAGGTCAGCATGGATGGGGGAACACAGCAAGAGGGGACTTTCTCACTTGGCCCAGCACCCCACGCCACCAGCCGATGGCCCCGGCGCTGCAGACGTTTCCTCCCGTGCTTCCTCCCTCCTCCTCTCCCTCCCGCCCCCAACCCACGCGTGTGGAGCAAGGGCATCTGCAGGAATTCCAGCAGCTCCAGTTACACGCCAATGCCCTACCAGCTCCATAGCGATAGGTGTGGCTGGGAGAGTAAGGAAAGTCAGGAGAGATGGCAGGACTACTAACAAGAGGTATGTGTTTGGGGATGCTTTGCCAAGCATGCCTGATAGGAAAGCAGTCAACTGGAAATCAGCAGGGTACCCCAAAAGTCTGTGGGGTATTTTTCATCAAGACCAACTTAAGCCCAAGTTGAAAACGCAACCCAGACACACACGTCTTCTAGAATCATTCTCCTTAATTTTGGCTGCCGTTTTTATTTTCTCTCAGAACTTGTACTGAAATATGAGAACTGCAGTCTACTAAATTNTTTAAGATCATCTAGTCCAACCATCAACCTAACTCCGAGAAAAGAAAAACCAAACCAAAACAACAAAAACCAGTCCAGGATGTTGTGAAGACTTCGTTGCAGTGGCTGCTAATCCCTATCAAAAAGCATTCTGAAGATCAGCCAGCCTGACGTCCTCTTCACATTAAACTAGGAAGTGGTCTATAGGAGGGTGTGCATGGCTGTCCCCAGCTTGTGGGGCAGTGACTTCTCCGTTCCTGCCCCCAGGCCTGAGACAATATATCGCTATTCTGCAGCAAGGAGCTCTGCTTTCACAAAACCAGCAAGCTAGCTTCCACCGGCTACCCAGCATCTCCATGTGCATATGAATGGCAAGAAAACAGCTCTAACAGTATATGGGCGAAAGCCTGAACTCTCCTAGGTAAATGGAGGGATAAACATTCCTTCCTGAAAGCAAACATTCATGGCTTTTTCCCATTCAGCCACGCTTGAACCCTTTGTAATTTCCCTAAAGCCTGAACCGACCGCACAATTAATTCCAGATCCCTCCTTTAAACCTAATCCCTCTCAAAACAGCAACCTGCCTGCAGGTGCGTCTCTTCTTTTTGCATCATAAATGTAAACTTTCGCCAACTGCGTATTAAATTGGAGGAATTTTAGGAACAAGCAACTGGAGTGAATTAGTTAAATCAGTAGAACTGTCTCTTTTAAACGGAGTGTCAACAAATGCTCGTGTGTTGGAAATGTATTTCAAACAAAAAAAATTCTTTCAAGGAATTTGAAGTGATATAATTTCCGGTCCCTATGTATGCTGCTCTTAAAACTGCATCCCACAGTATTCAAAATAATCATATTATTACATGGGAGAGGGAAAAAAAAAAAAGTCTTTTTGTTCATTTACTGGTAGCGCCAACTAACTGAAAGCAGCAGAGCAGCCCTCTGCCTGGAAGGGCAGGAAGCTGGACCCTTTCTGAAGAGACACTCTAATTCTTCAAGAAATCTTCAACTCCTGTGCTCCTTTTTCTCTCTGAATTACTTCCAAAAACATTATGTTTATACCGAGCGAGTTAGTTTTAAAGACCAGATCATTTGCTTGTTAGACTGGTTTCTTGTGAACTTAAACCTTTTTTTGCCTTTGTCTGTTAATTTTTTTTTTCATCGTGTATCTTTTAATGTGTCGGGGTTGGGTTTTGGTTT
>VXBJ01016095.1:47216-106377 GCA_013400055.1 Nycticryphes semicollaris | reverse complement strand
CCCGGGGGGGCGCGGATGCCCCGGGCCCCGGCGGGAAGCGGGGCCGCCTGCCTGGGTGTGTGTGGGGGGGAGCGGCGGAGGGCGGAAGGCTGCGCCCCGGGGTGCGGGTCGGGCCGCGGCCTTGGCGGGCTGCGACGCGCGCTCTCGNTCCTCCTCCTCCTCCTCCTCTTCTGCTCCCGCTCCATCCTTCAGCTCAGCCTGCATCTGCAGCCCCGTTCCCCGGCGCCTTGGATCCCCCTTTATCCCGCCCGGAGGAGTCGGGGCCTTCCCCACCCATCCCCAAAAAATCGAGGCTTTTGGGGAGAAAAGGTGCCCTCCGGGAGTGTTTTCTGTATGTGCTGCCCGGCTTCTGGGCTCATGTTTGCTCTGGCGCCACAGGCAGATTTGACTGACGGACTTCAAGGAAAGTTTCGCCTAAGCCATGTGACACTGAAAAATAGCTCTTTTGGGGAAAAAATGCAAGCACTTGGACGAGAGGAAGGGTGACGATCGTGCCTTCCCCTCTTCTTCCCGTCCCCGCCCGCCTGCCAGCTCCTCTGGCCTTCACCCTGCAAAAGCAGAGCTCCTGGCTGCCTCCATCCCTGCCCCTCATCCCTATCCTCACCCCTCGGGCTCCGGGTGAGCAGGTCTCACACAGCAATGCATGCACCGCTTCAAAAAATGCTGGAACCCTGATATTCTGTGATTCTGTGAACGAGGCTGCCAAAAGTTAGTTGTTCCGATATGTCCATCCTTCGGGAAATGATCCACCCCGACAAGACACCTTGCCTTTTTCTACTCCCACAGATTGCTCCCCTGATACTAAAAAAAGTCCGAGAAACTATCAATGAACATTATCACAAGCATTTTCCATCGAGTCAAAAGGTGGGGCTGGCTCTTGGGAAAAGTAGATGTATTTAAGTTGTTGCCATCCCAATGTCAAATACTTCATACGCACCTTTGTTCATAACCTGGCTTGCAACGGAGCCAAGTAAAGATTTGTTACCGGCGTAGATGATTTAGCAAGGTCCCTAAGCTCAGGCTACCCTAAGCATTTGAGAAGTCACACAGAAATCAATGGTTCTGGAAGAAAGGCATGGCTGCTGATGGAGAGGAAGGACTGGCCTTTGATGCTCTGCATTTCCTAAAGCTTCCCCTTAGTCTTGCCATTGAAAACGTTCGTTTCATTACAAGACGAAGCTGCAGGTATACGTGCTGTGGGGCAATTTGGTTCAGGAGTTTTTTCTAGAAACAAAGAGAAGGCAGTCTTATCTGACCCAAAGCCCTCCTCAATCCAAATTTCTTCAGACTCGCCATGCTGAAAAAACACCTGGAAATCTTAGAATCCCAGAATTGTCTGGGTTTTTAAGATCATCCAGTTGAACCATCAACCCAACTCTGATAAAACCCATCACTAACCCATGTCTCTAAGCACTATGTCAACCCGGCTTTTCAATCCCTCCAGGGATGGCGCCTCAACCCCTTCCCTGGGCAGCCCATTCCAAGGCTTCAGAACCCTATCAGTGGAAAAATTGATTCTAGTCTCCAATCTGAACCTCCCCTGGAACAACTTGAGGCCATTGCTTTTTGTCCCATCGCCTGTGACTTGGGAGAAGAGACTGACCCCCCCCTGGCTACACCCTCCTTTCAGGGAGTTGGAGAGAGCCAGAAGGTCTCCCCTCAGCCTCCTCCAGGCTGAACACCCCCAGCTCCCTCAGCCTCTGCTCATAAGGCTTATTCTCCAGAGCCCTCAACTAGATTCTTGTCTGTGTGCAAGGAAGTAGCCCTGGAGAGATGCCTACAATGTTGTGATGTCCCAGGTGTGGCCAGACCAATCGCACTGCCAGTCCCAGGCACACTCCTTTGTGTGCCCACCCTGACTTTCACCAGTGAGATGCTTTTACAACGAGGCAGAGGTGCACATCATCTGACCTGCCACGCACACCCCGGGCTGGCAGATTCCCAACGCCTGACTCCCGTGCAAATAAATAAATAAACAAAATTTTAAAAAAAGAAAGGCAAAGACTGGGCCCGCAGTGGAAAGGACTGTGAGGCTGGTGCCACGACTGCCGAGCCGGTGGTTTCACCACGTACCAACACACAAATCTGGGAATGAGCAGCCCTTGGTTGCTCAGCCGATACTGCTGACAGGCGTAGCACCACGTGGGGAGGAGGCCTGTGCAACAGCAGGATCTGAACACAGATAGCCAGAACTCATATTCTTCCACCTTTGTGTTTTGGGGTTTTTTTCCATCTTATATGACTTCCTTTCCCAGTCTCATTTTCCCAGGAAACTGTTAGCTGTTTCGTGCTGTTACAGTCATAGCGATACGGTTCCGCGTCTGTTTTATTTTAGATACAGGTATATATACCAGGGGGGTTGGTGTACAGAACCTCTGCTCCCTTTAGAGATCTGTTAAAGAGCTATATAATTCCTTCAGCCCATAGTTCCCTTCTCGCTCTTCTTTTGCCCTTTTCCTATTCCTCTGTATTTTTGCAATCAATTTATTTCTTGAACTTTTTTTTTCCTCTGTGTATAATGAAAGCCCTTAAAAGTAACAGGGGAAATTAACCAACATACAAAATGTTGCTTTACAAAAGAAACAAATTAATGGGGAAAATCCTGTTTGTCTAACCATTTCTAATTCAGTATCAGTGATTTTAAGATACTACTTTCAATAATAGGCAGAAAAGATGTTCAGACGGGTTGATTTTAAGGTGAGGGTGGCCCTTCAATTGAATACGCATCTTAGACTTTTGAAACAAAGAAATTCCTATTTCCTGTGAGTTTGGGCATCTTGTTGAGTCATAAAACTATATTAGGTCTTTTTTTTTTTTTTTTTTTTTTTCAAATTCTCATTCACACCAGCTCTGTTCAAGGCACACATTTCTGACTTCAGATAAAACCCCCCAAACATTTCACTACGCTCAACTTGCATCAAAATTAATACAGACAAGACATTTTAAAAACTAAAGAGCAGATAGAATGCTTTGAGCTCAGCTTATGAAAAATAATAACAATTAAAAAAAAAAAAAAGGATCCTGATGAGTTTCTGAAAGCCTTGAGAGCAGGTAAACGCAGAAACAACAATCCAGGTTTCTGCCTGTGCCTGCCCGAATGGTCAGGCCAAGCAGAAAATAAAACCTGATGGAGAGTGTGTGACATTTGCCATTTGAAACGTATTGTAAATGTTTCAACACCTTGACAATGAAGCACATAACAGGAGCTAAGAGCATCCAAGACACTTCAGCTAAACAAACTGAAAATGGGCAGCCCTGTTTAGGGAGGTGCCTTTCTTAACATCTTTCCTGTCTGCTTCAGAGGAATCATACTTGAACGGCACAGTAGGAAGACAAAAGCAATGTATTAATAAAATGTAATTATTTTTCCACATCTGTATTCCCGCTGTAAGAGAAACTGACCTCTGAGACTTCTCTGTGATGCAAACAGGAGTTGGCTCTTGCAGAAGACCTGTTGGCCAGAGCCAAAACCCATGTCTCTGGCAGAAGATAGCCCAACAATAGGTCATTTCTGCCACAGGTTATATCACACACAACACTCGTGCATTTCATCCTACCTTATGTCCCCACTTCTTCTTAGCCTATGCCTTGAAAATGACGGGCTTCCAGGCTGTTGCAGTTATATTCCCTTTTTGCTGCACCTGTTCTTCCCGGAAAGCACAATCAGAAGGAGCAGCTGCTCTGCTGACACAACCTGCGGTGCAAAACAACCGGCACCCAGTCACACCAAGAGCCACCCTTCACACCACTCCCAGCTGCACCACTCTCCACTTTCTCTCCCAGTGAATACTTGGCCCCTGGAGATTGCTTGTCTCCAGCTTTCCTGGTTCCTGCTACCTTTGGGGCTTCCCACCCCTTCACACGTGTCCAATTTGGAGCATCAGCACCCACCCACCCCCTCAGCAGCCAAACACCCACCGAGCTGTTGCTGGGTATCCAGGTAAGCGTCACCCTCTGGCAGACGTAGCTATCAAGATAATAATGTTGTCACCAATAGACAACACGTACCTTATTGGAGTAAGTTCTATGAAATGGGCCCATCTGCTGTGGTTTCCCAGGGGCAACCTCAGAGAGCATGGGCGGAGCGCTGGACCATGGCACAATCATGATTTCTGGTCATTCATGTGGTATCCATCACTAGAGAACTTGGCCAGTGCACCTTGCTCCCGTCTATCCAACCCTCTGGTTTTGTGGTTGTCTAGGACAGCAGAGAGGTCTCCAGAGGTGTATGAAAGAGAGGGGTACCATGCCAAAATCCTCAGAGCCTACCAAAGGAGCAGCTGAGGGTACAGGGGAAGGTACACGGCCTAAAGTGGGATGCAGATCTGGGGTGTGGAGGTGACCAAATTTTGGAGGGATATAATGGTCAGGGCAGAACCCTTGAGTGCAGTACTAACGGGGAATCCATGGAGAGAAGGCAAATGGGCAGATGGGGCCTGAGTAGGGAAATAACTAATTAGTTGGCATTTACGTCTCTAGTGGAAGGCAATTTTCTTTTCTGTGAGAAAGGCAGTATAGTACTTGCTCTGTTTCTGGAGGGAAGCCTGGGAGATGGACTACTGAACTTTAATAAAAAGTTTGGAGCCCATATCATGATTTTTCTCACAGTCTGCTTGCCATTTTTTTCCCTTCTGGATTAATGGCAATATAACGTAACATTGTCATGTGGTGGAACACACATAGACATACATAAATATTGCAGACCTGAATTATTAGTCAAGGAAGTTTGTTATTTATTTACTTGCAATTCTTTGCATTTCATTTATCTTATAAAGTTAAACTGTAAACTGGTCTTATGAATTTCACTATCAATTTCCCATTGGGAATGTCTTTTGCTGACACAGTTCAGTTTCCAGACTCACAGAGAATTTTTGTTTTGCTTTAGATTCTTTTATTATTTGGCTTTCTGATTGCTATTAGTGCCATTGGGGGGAAAAAAAAAAAAAAAGGAAGATTGTCAGTAAATACCCAGATTTTTCAAAATGACAACCTTCATTCCATAGGCTGAATTTTCTAAGAGTGCCCACTGTAGCCCCTCACAGACTTTGACATGCATCATTCCTTCTGGTAGTCCTTAGCAAGGAGCCTCTCCATCTTCCTCCTTCTTCTACTAACACTGGGGATCTTGCTAGATTTCAGTGTAAGGAGGACTGATCCCCAGTGATCAGGATGATCTTTCTACCCTAGCAGATCATCTCTTATCCACTATCCTCTTTGACTGCCTAATCTAATTAATCTAGCTAGCTATTTATACCATATTCATCACTAGGGTTTTTTGAATGCCATACAATAAAATCAAATGGGTCAGGGCCCAGTGACTTTTATTTGCTTTTAACCCCTTCCATCTTAAAATATGTAAGGATTCTTTTGTTTCAGAATTAATTTTTTTAAACTCTGCTGTGATTGCTGAAAGAAAACTAAAGCAAAGAGCTGGAGTTTGCACATGGACAAAAAGAGCATTAGTTTCTGCAGGAATTTCTGTGCTTTTGGGCTGGCTACATAGAAAGCCTGAGCTCGCCAGCCCTTAAATATAAACTTTCATTCAACATACTTTTACCCTCTCTCATTTCAGACATATGGCTGCATTAAAACACTTAATTTTTATGAACACCTTTTTCCTAAGAAGAGTATTTTCTTCTTCCAAGCAATTTAAACTGCTGCTGTTTTGTGTGAGGTGTTTTGGTGCATGACCATAAGCACACCAACAAACAAACAGAGTGAGTGTCCTTTGTTTGCTGTTTAAAAGCAGACGATACACTTTAATTATCCGGCAGGGACCATACGGGAAAAGTACGGTCTCTCTAACAGGCTACATCCAATAAAGACACGAAAATCATAACATTCCATGCAGAACAAGCATAAATAATCTGTTTATCTGCTTTTTGCCATGCTATAATAAGAAATTAAATTGCTAACAGTGCTGATATTTAAGTTGTTATAGCTGGATACATCATCATTAACATCCCCTTTAAATGATCTGGGATACTTTCAACCGCTCTCTAGGGAATTGTCTCGGCTTCTCTCCCGACTGAGCCGTCAGACTACATGGGAGAGGATTTAATAGTTTTTTGCAGGGTGTAGTCACAAGCCCTACTACAGGAGATGGAGTTTATATGGACTCTTCTAGCAGAATTTAAACCAGTTCCTTGAATGAAATAATCTTTATCAGAAAAAAAGACAGGTTTTTCCTAGCAGATCCAATCCTCCTTTAATGTTGCCTGGTATAGTTGTGTCAGTCATGGGTGGGAAATATCACGTCTATAAAGGATCCGTCAAAAATGTCTTTTTTTTTTTTTTCAGTTGTTGATGCAGTGAATTGGAAATACACATTCTGAGGTGAAACATGGCATTCAGACACTCCCCTAGGAAATGACTAGGTTTTTCCTAAGCCTTAAATCCACTAGCCAAGATTTGAAAGTTAAAGCATTCTGTAATAATAGGAAGCTCGCGGTCTTCAGACTTTTCATCAGCCTCTTAAATAATTATTTCAGTAACCAGTGGATGCTCATTGTCATAGTTCAAATGTACATACAAGAGATTTGTTTGCTTTTTTAAAGGCGACGGGAAAAATAGGTGAATGGTGCCTAAGTAATTTCATTTTGGCCTTACATATCTATAATGAGACTGCTTAGTGAGCACTTGCAAATACCTTTCTCACAAAGTTTTAATGCTCTACCACCACACCACTAGCAGAGCACCCCCAGTTAAAGCTGTCCCGGGTAAAGTGTAGGGATGATGTTTGTAAATCAAGTAGCATTAATTACATGGGCACTACCTGCTAGTTTACACCCTTGGCCACCTGGGTGCAAACTCCAATCTCGTCAGGAATCTAGCTGGTTTACTGAGCTTAATCTGGTTTTGGTGGACATTTTCCCTTAGAGAAAGACACAGTGCAACATACTGGATGGTATCTAGACAGAAGACATCTGGGATTAGTGAATCTAAAGCATTAATGTCTCATCCACCAAGACCTCACGTGATATATCCATCTATATCTACCTCTCTCAGTTTCTCCGTCTTACATCTATCTGTCTATACCAAACAGGCTTAGTCACATTATGAACGGGACACTGAGCTGTGCACCCACCGAATGGATCCAATAAAATGCATATACTGCATGGAATAATGCTTTGAAAGGACTGTCGGTGGCTTCGCTCCCACCCTTACCCTGGCATCATACCCTCTATCAGGCTACAGATCAGAAATACAGTAAACCTAGTTTATATAGCTTCCAGCACTGGAACGTAAAGCTATTCTTGTGGTAGAAAGTAAGCACATAAAAAAAAAAGTACTAACAAGCTTGAACAACCAGGATTCATACCAGATGAGAGATTGCCCGTTCGCCTGCAACCAGCGTAAAACCAGCACAAGCTCCATAGCTGTTAAAAGGTGGTCGGGCACTCACCACAGATCAAGTTATCGCTGGCCTGTCACCCAGCAGCACACACAGCTCTTGTTAATGACAGAGGACAACGGTCCCACGTACATATGTGCAACACACATGTATACAAAAAAAAAAGGCTTTATAACCTTTCATTTTCCCTATAGTTGCCCATCGTTTATGGCAGACTATTTGAGTCCTGTCTTCATCTCTTGCGTAATGAAGAATACTCACAAGAGCCCGAGAGGAACTGATTAGCAGGAGACTTGCACTGTTTCACAAGGGAGTAACCTGAATTACACCCTCCCCAGACCACAGGTTTGGGTAATGCCTTATTGGGAGACAAGAAGAAATCTGTGGCCTAAGTTCATGCAGGGATGTTCAAAGGGAAGGAAAGACCTGGTAGTTCAGAAACAAAACCCATGCGTACGCTGACATACCCCATGTGCTTTTACCAGAGCTTACTGCTACACCCTCACCTAGGTGTTATTAGCCAAACAAGCCAACCAAACATGGGATCCCAGGACCACAACTCATCCCGCAATATGCCCTGCTTTTTTGAAAACATCCTCATATTTAGTTCTTTGGCACTACTTTTTAAAATTTTCTCAGGTGCAGAACTGAGAAAGATAAAATACAGTAAAGTTGAGCTCCCTCCATGCAAATTTGAGGTCCTGGGCTGAAATACTGAGCAGATACTTCTCCAAATTGCACCTAGTTAGTTATACAAAGGGGAAGTTTGGAGCAGAGCCTGGTGCAAAACCAGCTGTCCCCAGCACCAGTCTGGTTGTAATCCCCACTGCTGGCAGTCAGAAGTCAAACACAATTCCAGGTGGTAGCTAACAGGAACTGAACTTTCTGGCTCTTTTCAATGTCCTTTAGCAAGCTGGGGCATCCAGGGACCTGCAAGCCTTAAGTGAAAGCAGATGTCACATTTTGACTGTTACCATTCATGTCAAATATGAATCTTGCCTCCCAATTCAGTATCAAGGCTCCCAGGTTTCACCAAAGTCCGTGGGTTTTTGCCATAGGCTTGGATGGGCACAAGGGACTTAATTTCTGGAGTTACCCCCATGCTTAAAGTAAATAGTAATTTTTCTGTACGTTTGCAGGATTTCATCCGAAGGATGCTATCTGGAAAAGAAGGAATGGAAGAGCATTTTCCTTACGAAATTATGATACTCTGTCAGCAGGTCTCAAATTTATCAACAGTTGGCAGGAATATCTAAAAAGCACTTAACAAATTGGAAGAGTTGCATGTTATTTTGCTTGAACCTAAAAGGTTCCCGTCCTTCAGAGCTCAAGCAAACAAAAAGTCTGTGAAATTTTACTTGAATAAACATCGCAGGCTGGTGCTAACTTGTTTTTGGTACTGACACAGCCCAGCAATTGGCCAACAAAGAAAACACCAGACAAGGAAAACAATGTGAGAGGTGCTATAATAGATAGTCCTGCCTTTTAAGGCAGTGAGACAAAACCAAATACAAGTTTTGAGAAAATACCACAAGATTTTTTAGGCAGGAAACATCACTTCACGATCTGTACATTTACCCAGCACAGTAAGACCAAAGCTCCATCAAAGGCACTACAACATTTTACAACAGAGACCAACCATGGTTTTACGATTGTCGTGATGAGTTCAAGTGACCGGCACGAAGAGCTACAGAGAAAAAGCAAAGCTTGCAGAATATGTCAAAATGAAAAAAACAAGCTATTAAAAATAAGACAAACTAGAAAAAAAAAATCTCAATCACAGAGAACCATTCCAGGTATTCCCTTTATATCCATTTAGGTGAAGAAGGAAGGAAGAATGCCAAATGTTCATTGTAAGCTTTCAACTTTTCCCTTTCCAAAAGCACAGCCGTGGTGAAGATGGACGGGTCCTTTCTCTTTTCCTTGACTTATTATTTCATCCTCTCAATTTTATTCTGCCTTATATTTCTTTTTATTTATTTTAGTTTGCTGAACTGCTAAACTAGATTTTGAAATCAGATTCTCCCTACCTTTCAAAACATCATTAACAGGAGCAGGAACAGGATCCAAACCACTTTCATTTCTATACAGCTTTCTGAATATATTGTGTGCACGATGCAGATGGTACCACACCGTACACAACCACATCAGAGACATCGAAGTGTTCAAAACCGGTGAACTTGGCTCTCATACGTCATGAGGAAGGTTAAAATATGACTGAAATGCTACTCAAATCTCCCCAGTTCTTTCTCGTTATTCAGTTAGTGAAGAGTATGCTATAAAAATTGAAGCTGCACTAGATTTGCACATTCTGCTCTGCAGGTGTGAAGGCAGGGAGGACATGGTTAAAGCAGAGCAGTGGCTGATGCGGGCGGGAGTCTGGGATCTGGAGTTTGAAGAGAAGTAAGTTCTCACAAACCCCCACAGGATATAGCGGGACACCTGAGCTAAAAATTGACATTCTGAGGACAGTGCACAAGGGAATTTACCAAGGCTGCCAGGAACACAGGGAAGGTATTTTCTATTTCCCTTAGTGAGAAACCAGAGGAAATTGATAAGCAGAAGACAGTAACATGATCAATAGATGACAGAGAGCTCTACTCATCCTTCACCATATACACCTTCAGGACTACTCATACGATAGCCCATACTGAGAGAAGATCAGCTAATGGAGGGAAAACAGGAAAGTAAGGAAGCAAGATAGAAATTATGCTGGTGAGCAGCCGAGACCTTTGTGGAGAACTTGCAGCCATGACACTTTCTCCTTCATCTAAACATACATAAAAGCATTCGGTCAGTGAAGTCCACTGTTCACAAGAGCTCCTTCCTCACACACACTTGGGAGCAGACACCATGTCAGCTCCACTTTAACGGGCTAAAAGCTCGACCTCCAGTCTAACCTTCTTATCTGGACATCCTTGACAGTCCTTGCAACGTGATTCACCCCTCCCAAAACAGGTGACTAAGACAGGGTAGATTAATCAGTCAGTGGAAAGCCAGGACTGATTAATCTTGACGACTGCAAGGAAGTTATGGGAGGAGGATAGGCACAGGCATCTGGCTGCTCCAGTGCTGCCTGGTGAGACAAATCCCACCTGGGCTCTGACCTTCCAGCTCCCTGAGCAGGCTTTCTTCCATCTGTGGTTCCTTCCTGGCAGCCAGTGACCTAGCTTCTGACTTCTGTGTTTGCCCTCTTCACCTTTGTCTGATAAAAGTGCCCCATACCATACTTCTACTATAATAACATAAGAAAAAAAAACCCACCCTTGCTCATGAAGTGTCCTCAACAACAGAGACTATGGCAAGTAAATCAAGCCTGTCCTCTCTACTGGCTTCCCAAAGGACGTGAAAGAAGGTGAGATTCCTCAGCTTACTGTAGCTAAAAAACATGCCTAATGCTTCAAGGTGATAACCACAATAATAACATCATTCCTCAGACACACCGGAGCCTACCAGGGTGAACCTTGTTTGTATAGGAAACTGGGGTAAGAGAAACGATCTCTACTGTCTTCTGTTCCAACCGCAAAGCTGCGAGCTTCTACCTGCCATCTCCATACAGGGAAGAGAAGCTCAAATGACTGAAAAACAAACAGGTACATGCAGTCAGGCAACGGATGGGGTTTACTCAGCTCTGTGGAGCTTGGAGAAGGTACAACTCATGAGCAGTATGGAGAATGAACCGTCCTGAAGGGGAGCAGAGGGAACCTCAGTTTTTATTTATACCCCCCAAATGCCATTTAGCAAGCCAAAGTGTGATTAATTTGTTCCACCGTGTTGGATTGTGTAAGAGAGTGTGCTGAGCCCTAATATGCGAGCAGTCTAATACCATTCACTGTATCAAACCACTAAAAGCTGCTTCTTCCAGAACCCAGCCTACTCAAGGGGGTTACAGCCAGCTAGCAATCTACCTTTGGTGTACGATCTTAGATTAAATTGTACCACTCCTGCTATCTATTCATAAAGAACACACACTTTATTAAAAAATCCTTGGATCACACATAAATTCTTTCTGGTATTGATATTCTTTATCTATCACACAAAGAGCAGCGCACTTTTATGCCCAGGCGATTTCCACGGAGTAGGGACAAAATGTGTTGGCTTCAGAGTCACAGATGCATTATACATTTATACGTACTGTTCTGGCAAGCTTTTTATAAGCCCAGGAACCAGGCTGTGACTGGTGTGCTCTGCTCCTCCTGCCTGGGCTAAGGTCAGCGGGCCATATTCTGCAGTCCTTATCCAGTCGCCTCTTGGTTTTTTACTGCCCGAGTCTGGGAGACATCAGCAAGAAACCTGCCTTCAGCAAGAAAAGCTGAATAAAAACTTCAAGAATTGGTCCTGCAGTTGGTCTGTTATCTTTTGAAAAATCTGCTGAGACTTGTGGTAACAAAATGAGGCTGTAGCGTCTCCAGACCCTGAGTTTTGGACAGCAGAGACTGAAACACAGAGACAAATCAGTGGCAGTTCTTTCCACACCCCAGATTGCAAAAAAAAAAAACCAACCCCAAAAACCCCAACACCAAAGCAGGAGTCCACTCTGCAGAGAAGGACCAGAACTCCGTGCCTCCTCCCAAGTCTATAAAGAGGTGAATTTTGCCACGTGGCCTGCAGGCAGCAAACATGAACACCTCGCAGCTGGGAAAAGCTCAGGGACGTACTGAGATGCCTTCCTCCTCAGGGCTCTGCCAGAGAGTCCCTCTCCTACGGAGAAGGAGGATCACCAGGAATGCTGCTCCTGATGCTGAGCAGCCGCTTGGCAGAGGACAAGAGATGTCCTTGCAGGTAGGCCAGCCTCAGGATGTTGTGGGGCTTTACAAACGGAAGCCACCACCAGCACCAGGCACTCGGAGCAGGGCAGCCCAGCCACCAGCATGTCAAGCCGGCTTCCAGGTAGGCTTGAGGCAGGGCTCTGGTGGGGGCGAGTGAGGCAGCGGTGAGTCTGGAGGTTATAAAGGCGTGAATTGCAGGAATGAGGTCTGCTTTGTGGAAAGGGTAACCAGGGAGAAATGTGAGTTAAAATGTCCTTCTTGATTGGTCTTGGATTCCAGTTACAGAATCACAGAATCATAGAATCATTCAGGTTGGAAAAGACCCTTGGGATCACCGAGTCCAACCATCAGCCCCACTCTACAAAGTTCTCCCCTACACCAGATCCCCCAACACCACATCTCAACCACTCTCAAACACATCCAGGGATGGGGACTCCACCACCTCCCTGGGCAGCCTAGTCCAGGGGCTGACTACTCTGCCTGGGAAAAATTCGCTCCTAATGTCCAGCCTAAACCTACCCTGGTGCAGCTTGAAGCCATTCCCTCTCCTTCTATGGCTAATTCCCTGTGAGAAGAGACCGGCACCAACCTCCCTACAATGTCCTTTCAAGTAGTTGTAGAGAGGGATGAGATCTCCCCTCAGCCTCCTCTTCCTCGTGAGTAATAAGTGGCAGGTACACACCCTCCCAAAGGGCCAGATACTATCCCTACCGTAACCCCTGATTGTTTTCCCCGTGTTATTAGCAGCAATGTGTTCTTATCTGGATGGCACCGCAGCCAGCTGGCCCTGCTCTGTGCCCTAACCTCGGCGTGCCAGGGAAGACTATCACCCCTCCTAACCGAATCGGTTATGACAGAAACACAGAGCTGCCGTTTCACCTGCAAAACCAAAGAGGCACAGCAACCCACGCATCCTCGCTACCTGCCCAAGCTGCACATAAACCAGCCTGCTCCCTCCAGTGCATCTGAGCAGCTCCAAACATGGAAGAGAAACCCTCTCATGTTTAGGGTCAGACAGATGAAGGACCTCAGAGGAAGGACCGAGAAGCTCTTGGTGAGTTGAAGGGCATCCACGTGGACTGCTCTGCCTTCAGCAGGTCCCTCTGCACCTATTCCCAGGTAAGTCATGAAGCTGCTTCTGCTCAGACTCCATTCCATGGCCTGAGAAACGCCCCTGTTCCCACAAGGGCTACTGCCTCTTCTTTTTTTTTTTTTTTGCAGAACATCAAAGGTGCCAGAACATGTTGTGGCTTGTAAAACAGACCCATAGTGATTTTTATCATGATGATTAAAATACATTAAGTGGCAATGTTTTCCTGATAAAGGACATAGAATTATGGAATTGATACAACAAAAAAATCTCAATTTTTGCTACTTCTGGAGTTAGTTCTTCCCTCTGCAACTGCGACCAGAGTATCACTCTGCTAGACACAATACTCATGAAGCTGAAGATTTTACCACTCAGGCTATTTCAATGCCAACTTTACCTCACCTCGCTTTTCAAAAAGCTGAAGATTTCACAATTTTTTTTCTCTCAACTAAAAGAAAAAAATTCCACCAAGGCAACCGAGGCGACAAGCAATGGGCTGCCAAGGAAAATAAAATAAATATGTGTTTCTTTGAAACAACGTTATCCTTTCCCACAATGCTGACCTCTGAGACAAGGACTGCTTTGAAAGCATCATCCTCCTCATGCTATTTAAAGATGGGGGTAGGGAAAAGCTTTTCAAACAGTGTCAGGCTGGACATGGTCCACCTTTCATCATATTTCAAATGGATTGCCTTTGAAATGCAGGTAGAGTAAACCACCCGACTAACACCCACCTTCTCACATCATCTGCTAAGGTTTTTCTTATCATATAGAAATGTTACATCTGTTATTGAAGATTCAACCATACAGCGGTACCCAGGCTCACATTTGTGCACACACAGATACACAGTATTTCTAATCTAATACCAGTAAGACTCCAGGTATATCTATGCCTGGGCAGAGTCCAAACTTAGGAGGGCCAGGGGGAAGGCAGGGAATGTTCTTAAAAAGTTAAAATTTTCAACGGTAGAATATTTAGACAAACCAAACTTGCTCATTTTAGTGCAAGGTGGACATCTAAATTCCCAGGCCGGCTTAATCAGCCTTAATCTCTTTGTAAGTTTCTAGATTTCCTTTCTCATCTGACTGAAAAAGCCAAAACTCTCCTTTACAGCGCTCAGAACTTTTCCTTGCTGAAATTGTGTTACTGCATAGAAACCAGGCGAGTCTCAGTTTGCTCTCATTGTGCTTTCCAACATGAACGTCATTAAAAAAAAGGAGAAGAAACTTTTTTTTTAATTCTTTAAAGCGTTGGCGTTGGGAAGAGATTCTTTAGAAACAAGTACACTTGGTTTTCATCACACTAGAGCACCTTCAGAGCAATTCTGCTGAACTCACTGAAATTACCTCTGTGTCAATCTGGTTTCAGTGAGACAGACGTGAACTAAAACAAATAGACATTTTTGACCAGTTGCTGTCAAGTTAATGTTTTTCATGAGCAAACTCAGAGGGTCGGACTCGCAACCGATTGCAGTGGCATCTGCTTACATTAGCGGTACATTCAGCTCAGAGGCTTTTCAAGTGGTGTATTACCCAGACAGTAGATCAATAAACAACACAGATAAACAAGTATCTTCTTTAGAAGTGTGCGAGCACTTCTACAGAGGAAGGAATATGACCATTAGGATGTTCTTCACACTGTAAACACGTCATTACCCAGATGTTTAATGCCCCTCTTAGACGGCACAATAGTAAATTAAAATAAACGCTTAAAAAACAAATCTGGTTAACATTCTTCTGAGCAATTCATCAAACAATCATTTTTTTTTTTTTCAAGGCAAGGAAATTCTATTTGCATTTTTGCTTCTCCATTACCCTGCACTCGGTTTTTTTGGTCAAATGGTTCCTCAAAGCTGGACACTCATTTAGCAACCTCAGCTCTTTGCCAGCCCAGCCAACGTCCCTGCCGTTAACCTCTCCAAGGGATGGCTTGTACACGACTCCACAGAATGCAGTGACACAAACTGGCCAACTCACTCTTTTCTACATCTTTAAAGGATGACTTCCGAAAAGATTTTTTTTTCTTATTTATGAATATTTTAATAGGCATAATGCAATTTAGGACTCGGGGAAAAGGCCACAAGTTGTGCCAGGGGAGGTTTAGATTAGATGTCGGGAAAAACTTTGTCTCCCCAAGAGTGGTCAGGCACTGGGATGGCCTGCCCAGGGAGGTGGTGGAGTCACCGTCCCTGACGATATTCAAGAAGCGTCTGGACGAGGTGTTACGAGACATGATTTAGTAGCTGAGTGGGTAGTATTGGTGATAGGAGGACGGTTGGACTAGATGATCTTGTAGATCTTTTCCAATCCCATGTTTCTGTGATTGATTCTATGAATTCTGGCCAAAACACCCACACAGGACACTCTAGTAGGAATCTGTCCGGTGTTTATAGGAAACCCCCGTCCATTAAGCAACCAATCTTTGTCAGTCCCGCGAGTGCTTACCGTGAACAAGTTCCCTGTTATCTGTCCACGCTGCCTATCTCTTTCCTTCCTCCTACAATCTGCAGCACCACTGAAACACCTGAGGTTCTGAATCCATTTATTTTCCATCCTCTGGCTACTATTACAGCCCTGGCAGGCTGTGCCCCACCACTTCCAGTGGGAAAAGCTTTTAAACCTTGTGGGAAATAACAGGGCCAGGCAAAGAAATGCAGCCCCAAGCGCAGAGACGTGAACTGGCAAGGGGAGAGATTCTTTGGGCAGTGATGGGAAGTGTTAGGGGTGGAAGGAGGAGAGAAGGCATAGGAGTGGGAAAGAGTCAGATCCCTGACTGGAAAACTCAGGAAATGGTAAAGAAAAAAAAAAAAGAGAGGTTGGAAATACATTAGTCCATGACTGGCATGCTTTCATGAGTTAGTTATAGCAGCAGGATGAATTTGGGATGAAGGAGCTGGCTAATATGTGAAGAACAGGAAGACTTTGATACCAAAAAAAAATGGGAAAGGAATACATATTCTTGTGCTTTGACTCATTTCTTTTGCCTTTGGTGTTGGGTTGTGGGTTTTTTTTCAGTAAGACCTGGCAAGGATTTGCTCTGCCAGGGGCACTTCACTGTGCTTCTCCTCCCTGGTTGTACTGGTCCCATTTCCAGCTACAAACTGAGCGGGGGTAGGGGGGGCACTGCAGAACCGGGGGGCAGAGCTTTGCTGGGGGTATGGTCAGGACTGCAGACAGTGATGACCCAGGCGACTAAAACGCAGGGACGGAACGTGTTTTCTACAAGCAAGAACCACTTTTCTGAGTGTTCTGCTGCCAGAAAACAACTTTGTGCTGCGAGAAGAGGCTGCTGTGGCATCCAGCTGCTACAAACACTTCGAATGAGCCCATTTGTTTAGATCCGTAAAAGTTTTAAACTTCATTTTCCCAACCTCTCCTGTTCTAATTAAAGCTGTTCGGGAGGAAAACAAACTGACTTTTGCATTTCTGTAAATGCTACGATTTCAAATTTCAAGAACTCTAGCTTTTAATATTTTTCTTCTTTGGGTATTCTATATTCTTTTTTCTTTTTTCTTTTTTTTTTTTTTTTGCCCCTACATGTTTGGAGATTGTCCAAAGAAATTAATTAAATGTGAAGGACATGATATTTGTTTCTTGTTTCAACCTCTTTCCCAGATTCCTGCTGCTGGGCGGTGCCCTTAATTAACAGCATTTTTGTTTGAAATCACGTACATAATGATCCCTATGTTCCCACTCTTTTGTTTGGTTTAGGTTCTTTCCTATTTCCTTCTTCTGTTTCTTTTGTTGTTGTTGTTTCGTTGTTGTTAAAAAATGTAAGTTGATTTATTTGCAAAGACTACACTGTTTATCCAAGTGAATAGTATCTTTAAGCAGAAGAAGAAAAGCCAGGCCAATCTCGCTGCTTCTTCACTGTCTCAGCTTAATAGCTCTGTGGTTTCTACTCCTTTTTTTTTCTTCCTTTTTGTGTGTGTGTATTTCCAGCTGTGCAACACACAACAAACCAGGCTGTGGTTATACTTCTTGGTAAACTATGCTATTTAACAT
Organism: Nycticryphes semicollaris; assembly: GCA_013400055.1. NCBI lineage: Eukaryota > Metazoa > Chordata > Aves > Charadriiformes > Rostratulidae > Nycticryphes > Nycticryphes semicollaris. The sequence continues at coordinate 89,159 of VXBJ01016095.1, read as the reverse complement.
TTCATTTAAAAAACAATTAGTCTTTCTTCCCCCCAAGAAAACAAAATGAACCTACAATAATATTCTTTCAGTTATATCCATAGATACTGGTTAATTGATTTCCGCTGTACATTAAAGAAGCATTTTTCTGCTTTGTTGGCAGCACCAGACCTTTTTAATTTAATTAATGTTTCAACAGGTAAACTGATTCAATTAGGATAACTTTTCAGTGGAAATAGTAAGATGCAGAAGAAAGCGTCCTTCAGAGTTTGTTGAAGGAGCTTGTGTGACTTCCCCGCCAGAGGAAAGCTGCCCACTTTACATCAGCTGAGTTTCATCAATAGAAGGAGAACGGGGCCAAGTGGAGTCCTCTGGAGCTGAGCCGCCTGCAAAAATATTTTATTTCCCATGGTAATTTAAAAAAAATACAAACCACTTTTCTTTTTTTTAAAGACACCCCCTTCGCCACCCCCCTATAGCTAACCCCATTTTACCAAAAAGCAGCAAACAAAACATTTTTCTAAAAACTATCTATCTGATGCACTCTTTAGGAGTGCGCAATCAAGAGGAATTGTTGCAACAGAGAACTGACGGGGCTGAAGTATAAAACGTTTAGGGCTGCATTATGGCTTGAACAACAAAAATAATGTTACCCCACGGTCCTAGGAGGTTTTGTTCCTTGGGACCTCCTTGGCTGTGGGTGGCCAATAACACGCTACTGATCTGCCCAGTTTGAGACAGCGCCAGTGGGAGGTGACCTCCTGAGGCCAGGAACTGGGCAGGAATGCCAATGCTCCTTTCCTACCCCTCCTCGTGCCCCTGCCCTGCAGACGCAGCGGGGAAAGGACGGACTGCTCTTCTCCAGCCTGTGTGAGGATGGACGGTGACTTCCCACACGGACAGGCGTGGGGAGCACCAGCCAGCTCGGGCAGTGCCGGTGGAGGACTCTGAGGTCCAGAAGAGCCCAGGACTAACACCTACCAGCTTTGAAGCCCCTACCTCCTTTCACAAAAATCATCCTTGCTTTCTCATTAGGAGTGAGATAATGTTACCCTGATGCCAGAGAGAAACAGTAATTCTACTGGCCATGTCCAAAACTAGTCAGTTTTTAAGTATAGGCTTATATGGCCCCTACTTGAGCCCCAAATCCCAGGAAAATCTGTTCTTTGTTGAGGCTTTGGGGCACATGCCATTCATCTGCGTGCATGGGACCCCACTGACACTGGCTTGTGGGACTGACACACAGAACAAAAACCATGTGTAACCCCTTTCAAACTGCATTTCTCCAGTAGATGTATTTCAACCTGAAGCTTAAAACACAGGCCTTGCCTGCATCGTGGTTCATACCCAAACATCCCACTGATGCCACTGAGGAAGGGCATGGAGGAAACACAGGCTGTGTTTGCCTCTTCTCATGAGTGAAGCTTATAGCATCTATTTCAAAAAACCTTTTCCTTAATCATCAGGAATGACGTCTGCTTGGGGTGAAGACAACTCAAGTCAGCTGAAAGATGATGGGGAAACGACCTCCTGCATTCACCTCTGAAGTGATTAGGTAAGTATTTCTCTTTCTTTTTAAAGCAGGAATCATAGAATCATAGAATGGTTAGAGTTGGAAGGGACCTTAAAGATGATGGAGTCCCAACCCCCCTGCCCTGGGCAGGGACACCTCCCACCAGACCAGGTTGCTCCAAACCCCATCCAGCCTGGCCTTGAACCCCTCCAGGGATGGGGCAGCCACAGCTTCTCTGGGCAACCTGGGCCAGGGTCTCACCACCCTCACAGCAAAGAAGTTCTTTCTGGTATTCAATCTTATTCTCCCTTGTTCCAATTTAAAGCTGTTACCCATTGTCCTGTCACTCCACTCCCTGACAAAGAGTCCCTCCCCATGTCTTCTGTAGCCCCCTTCAGGTACTGGAAGGCTGCTATGAGGTCTCCCTGTATCCTCCTCTTCTCCAGGCTGAACAACCCCAGCTCCCTCAGCCTGTCTTCATAGCAGAGGTGCTCCAGCCCTCTGAGCATCTTTGTTGGACCATGGTCCAACAGGTCCATGTCCTTTCTTTGTTGAGGACTCCAGAGCTGAACACAGTATTCCTTTTGCATTTAGATATGGGAAATGGAACGCCTCCAGCAAAAAACTACTAGCCATCCTCCAGCAGACCACAGAAGTCAGATGGATGCCAGCACTGAAGGAGGCTCGCTTAGGCAGACTTGGGAAAAACTACTGAAAAGAGCTTTTCCAGAATCCAACCCCCTCAGTTGTGCAATGGAGAATCACAAAACCTCTGAGAACATGAGCTAGCAGAGTGTGCATGACACTCAGAAATGCCTACGTAGCGAAACTTAAAGGACTGGGTTTTATCGAGTGGTCAGCCAAAGAGACTTTTTGTTGATGTAATATTTGTAACTTGATAATCTGCTTGAGAAATGAGATGAAGAACTTCCTGGAACTATTTTAAACTGCCCTGGAGTCTGCATGTATATTTGCAGCTGAACAGTTAAAATAAATCCATGTTAGAAAAATGCCAGTGTCTTAATTAGTTGAAGCCTAATGCGTAACACAAAGCCCGTCTCCCTTCTCAGGCTCAGCAGTTGGGCTAACAGGCCAGACAGCATTGTTGACAATACAAATTACTGACTAATTCCTTTCACACACCTTGATAAGGAGATAAGATAAAACCAGACACGCTACAGGTGTTTACACTGGTGTGACACCTTGGTATCCCTGATCATACCATGTCCTACTCTCTGCTCATCTGCCAAGGACTACCAGTACAGTTGAATTCAGAAGTCAGTAAGTGAAGATAGGAGGAGCAGCAGGAAGAGGACAGGAGAGAGGACACTCCTCATGCCCAGTAACAATGCTCAGACTATGAAACAGTGAAAGGTTGATCACTCTTTCCTCCCAGTAAGGCTGGGCCATGGGAGTGGAGGAATATGACTTGGACAGGGAGAGGAACAAAGCAAAACAAAAGGCTTTCCTCCCTAAGTCAGGAAAATGGGGACTCTTCCTGCTCCCAGCCCTGTCTAGACACATCATTCAGTGACCCAAGTGGAAAAGGTGTAATTCATCCTTGGGGCAGGAAGCAGGATTCACTCCTGTGTTGAGGCAAGTCCACTCCAACAAACCTTTTTGCTGCCTCAGTCCTCAGTCCTGCAAAGTGCTAATCAGACTCAAGGGTATCAACGATAAGAGCAGTTTACAACTGAAAAAAAATGTACTCTATCAGCACGTTAACTAATTAGGCAAGTACACAGTCACTCTCCTTCCCCAGCCCCTTCCCCAAATTCCCACTCGGAGCAGATGTTCAAGGCTCCCCGTTCCAGCACCACCATTCCTCTTATCACATCTAGCTTTTATATGAGATTCACAGAGTAAGGATAGTTACAGTTCTGGTAAGAAGATAATGTATTATATATCCCTCATGTCAACCCACGCAAAGCTGTACCAGCATGTGTTCAGAAGGTAGAAGGAAGGTGCAAACACAATAGAAATAATCATCAAGCAACCTTAAGCAGGGGGGAAGGAAATGAGCTAATTTCCAAATCCTCAGTGCCCAGTCATGGAGACCGAGGTCAGGAAAAGAGAGGAAGGAGGAGGTCATTACACCTTTGGCTAGAGAAGCTGCTCGGGGCAGTTGTTTGGAGCGGCTACCGCACTTAGAGCCATAGAGATGATGAAGGGAGTGGAGCATCTCTCATAGGAGGAAATGCTGAGGGAGCTGGGTCTCTTCAGCTTGGAGAAGAGGAGACTGAGGGGTGACCTCATTCATATTCATAAATATGTAAAGGGTAAGTGTCAGGAGGATGGAGCCAGGCTCTTCTCAGTGACAGGCAGTGATAGGACAAGGGGCAGTGGGTGCCAGCTGGAACAGAGGAGGTTCCACTTAAATATGAGGAAAAAACTTCTTCAAGGTGAAGGTGACAGAACACTGGCAGAGGCTGCCCAGAGAGGTTGTGGAGTCTCCTTCTCTGGAGACATTCCAAACCCGCCTGGACGCGTTCCTGTGTGACCTGCTCTGGGTGTTCCTGCTCCGGCAGGGGGAATGGACTAGATGAGCTTTCAAGGTCCCTTCCAGTCCCTCATATTCTGTGAATCTGTGATTATCTTTAGGAGCTGAGGGAAGATGTAGGCTGAAGGACTGTCTGGGACAGGGTAGCCCTTGAACAGGTTATAGAGTCCATAGGGACAGCGACATACATTAGTTGAAACACTGTGATGAATTGAACATTACTGTTAGACAGTTATTTAGACTGTCCATTGTCCTGGTTAATGCATTTTTGTTCTTTTAAACTTCTGTAATATTACGTTGTTGTAAATCTACATTTTTAATTCTTACTTTGAGTTATAAGCAAAAATGTATCTTGGCGAGGGATAAAGTTCGTTCTTAGGAATATGACTGATGGCACATTCATGGGGAGAAGATGAAAGCTCCCCAGTCTCTGCTCCCTCACACCTCCCCGCATTTATTTGCCTTTGAACAGTAGGGCCTGAAAGCCGGAAGAATCATGGAATGGTCCAGGCTGGAAGGGACCTCTAGGGTCATCTAGTCTGACCCCCCGCAGTCAGCAGGGACACCCCCAACTAGACCAGGTTGCCCAGGGCTTCCTCCAGCTTCCCCTTGAAGATCTCCAGGGAAGGGGCCTCAACCACCTCCCTGGGCAACCTCTTCCAGTGGTCCACCACCCTCAGAGTAAAGAACCTATTCCTAATATCCCATTTAATCTGCTCTTCTCCAGCTTGAAGCCATTGCCCCTCGTCCTGTCACTGCAGGCCTTTGTAAACACACTCTCCCCAGCCTTCCTGTAGCCCCCTTCAGGTACTGGAAGGCTGCTATGAGGTCTCCCCGGAGCCTCCTCTTCTCCAGGCTGAACAACCCCAGCTCCCTCAGCCTGTCCTCGCAGCAAAGGTGCTTCAACCCCCTGATCATTTTTGCGGCCTTCCTCTGGACCCGCTCCATGAGGTCCATGTCCTTCCTATCTTGAGGGCTCCAGACCTGCCCACAGCACTCCAGGTGAGGTCTCACCAGAGCAGAGCAAAGTGTCAGAATCACCTCTCTTGATCTGCTGGCAACGCATCTTTGGATGCAGCCCAGGATGTGACTGGCCTTCTGGATTGCAAGTGCACCCTACCTGCTCATGTCCAGCTTCTCATTCATCAGCACCCCCAAGTCCCTTTCCTCACACAAGGAAAGCACATCAGGTCTGATCCACTGAATGGGCTAGATTCACGCTGGGTTGTTCATGATTTGCAAAAGCAGAAGATCACAGGCTGATAATTCACCAGAAGAGAGTCAAGGCAGAAAAATTGACTGAAAATACCCACACCGAGGGTATCGGGAGTAGCCAGGGGCATGTTCCATTAAGAGATTTGGGGTTCTGGTGCTCAGCTATGCAATATACAAGTCAAGCAGCCTGCTGGGAGAAGCTTTGTGGTTCATGATCCAGGGCAAAGTCGTAATTTTTCCCTGCAAAAACTTGTCCCGGGGTGAAAGCAAAGGATGCTCAGGACACCAACCCCTATGTGCAGATTTGCACAGGCCCAGCAACACTCAGGCATCTGAAAAGCCCTTAAGTCTCTTAATGGATCTTCTCTTAAGCCTTGAAAGGTAAGGAGGTAGGGCCAAGGAATCTGGGAATTTGTTGATTAGGTGACTTCCATCAGTGGGAATTTCACAGGATTCTGGACTCAGCTGTCCCAGTGGGCACTGCAGCAATAGGTCACCCTCGGGAACAAGATTTGTCTTCCCTTGCAGATCAAGAGAAATGCTGGCACAACAAAGTGTAATTTAAATTTCCCTGCTCCTGTTTTAGGAAATTTCCTATTTTTGAATTTTCATTTCATTCTTCGTTTTCCTTTGCTGCTTGTATTATTCTCTCCTTATCCCAATAATCCAAAAGTGTTATTTTCTCTCTAATTTGTTCCCACAGATGGCAGGGAAGGGAAATCAAAAACAGAAGTCAGAGACCTTGGGAGTATAATGAAAATGAAATCATGTGCCTCCAGATTAAAGAGAGGAAATGTATTAAACCTTTAAAAATACAGATTAATCAATTATGTATGCAAAAGAGGACACAAGAATTACAGTCATGAAAAGCGGAAGGAAATTCAGAAGTACAGTATATGCCTCTGGGATCCTCCTGACTCAAATCCAGCAAAGGGATGTATTTTCCCTCCATGCATGCCCATAAATCCCATGAATGTCAAAGGGACACTGTTAATTTAGAATAGGCCCAAAATTTAGGTTTAGAGAAAAGAAAAAGCAAAGAGGTTTTATAAAACATTATCACGACAGCAACAGCTTTACAAATTTTAAGAATACCTCAGGGACCATTAAAAGGGGGAGAAAAAGAGGGAAGAGAACAACTCTCGCATCATTCCAATTCCACACCCAGAGACTTATACTTTGCAGACACTGCTGTATTTGCTGTCATTGCCATAGCAGTGGGTGAGGCCTGGGGTGGTCCAAAACAGAAGCACCAGGGAACAATCTGGAGAAGCACCTTGGGAAGGATGCCATGTGCTCTTCCAGATAACCCGATAACCTGGCCTGACAGAGATACTGTAGGGAAGAGAGTGATCCACCCCCTAAGTTTAGCATTTAGCGTTCAGCGTTCTGCTGTTGCAATCCTTGGGAGATATTCAGGGTGCCTTCCATGTAAGATGAGAGAGGGAAAAAAAAAAAGTAAAAATTAAGTGCCCAATTTATATTTGTGTGCTTGGAGGGTCAAATTTTATTCTACCAAATTGTCCGGAGCAGTGAACTGATTCTTAAAACTGACATAAAAGTAACTCTTCACAGTGTTAATGCTGCTCTCCTAGTATTCTACTCTTCTGTTATTCCGACTAGGCTTCCAGGACCATGTCTTTTACCATGAGAAGTGAACACCTCACTGTTGTCTTGACAAGTCACATACACGTAACATTTATAGCATTTCATATAGAAACACAGATTGACAGACATCTCATGGTGTGGTAAGTTCAAATCCTTATTGGCTGAACCAACCAGCGATACGTCAAGAACACTTTAATTTCTGTCAAAACACAACCAACAGAATATTTTCCTTAGGCTCTCTTTCTAAAATCCTTGGAATTTACACTGTAATTACTGTAAAACTACCTAGGCTTTCAACATCTTTCCTTCAAAAACTCTTGCAGGAGACCTATTCTAGATCTTCACCACTCTGACCGTTCAAAAACTTCTAGTTTTAAATACAAACATATTTGTGTCCAGTGGCACTCCTTTGGTTTTGCATCAACATTGACCCGAATAATGCTGAAATAGTGTATTCCCTACCTGCTCCGTACACTCCTCACCTCCATGGAATTACATACTTCTCCTCCAAGGCTTTGCCACACTATCCTGCTTTCATCTCATCCATGGAACTTGCCACTCCCTGATCATCCTACCACTTCTTTTTAGGATCTGTTCTAGACTGACTTAATGTTTCCCAATATGTGAGAGCACAACTGCATGCACAGTAATTCCAGCTGGCTCTTATTCGTACTTTACACAACATGATTACAAGTTTCCTGTCTCTGCTGGAAATGCCTCAGCAGTGCAATCGGGATGGCGTGTTACTGCTGTGACCATGTAGCCATCAGCCTTTTTCCATGGTTGTCAGCAAGTCAAGAGCGCCTGGCCTAGGGCAGAAATGCTAGTTATTAGACTCCAAATGAACATTTTCTACTGTCAACTATCATCCCCTTGCTACTACTTCTCAAAATCATTCATGCAATTCTTTCAGTAGGGTATTCTGATCCTTCCACGTATTGGCCATGCCTTCCAATTTGGAAGGTATAGAGAACTTTGTTAATACAAATATAATTAATGCATTTGTTAGGAAAAATATTAACCAAGGTCCTGTACTGACTGCTGATGAACTCTGAAAGTTACATCTTAGAAATCACTAAAAGTTTTTGGCTAGTTAAATACTAGTATTTCTGCTGAAGAGAGAACCACATTTGTCACAGTCAGAAATAAAAGGTGAAGATTAACAAGCAGAAGAAGTGGTTATACTGGTGGAAAGGAGATTTTAGTTCTGGGCTTATTCCTGTCCCTAAGGAACCTTTAGGTCTGCATAAACTGTGAAAGACAATTATCTTTTCTTATCAGGGCATCCTTCTTTTTCCATAGCATCAGAACTGTCCATACTAAATAGGTGACATTTTATACCATGCAGAAAGCAGCTTAACGCTCTTGACATTACAGAAGCTGTTGTATAAACCAAAAACTCACAGAATCACAGAATGTGAGGGACTGGAAGGGACCTTGAAAGATCATCTAGTCCAATGCCCCTGCCGGAGAAGGAACACCCAGAGCAGGTCACACAGGAACGCATCCAGGCGGGTTTGGAATGTCTCCAGAGAAGGAGACTCCACAACCTCTCTGGGCAGCCCATTCCAGTGTTCTGATACCCTCACTGTGAAGAAGCTTTTCCTCATATTTAAGTGGAACCTCTTATGTTCCAGCTGGCACCCATTGCCCCTTGTCCTATCATTGCCTGTCACTGAGAAGAGCCTGGCTCCATCCTCCTGACACTCACCCTTTCCATATTTATGAACATGAATGAGGTCACCCCTCAGTCTCCTCTTCTCCAAACTAAAGAGCCCCAGCTCCCTCAGCCTTTCCTCGTGTTGGAGAGGCTCCGCTCCCTTCATCATCTCTGTGGCTCTGCCCTGGACTCTCTCAAACAGTTCCCTGTCCTTCTGGAACTGAGGGGCCCAGAACTGGACATATATAATGTAATGAATAGTTGTGACCAGGCCATTCACATGTGACTGAAGGTGTCGTGGATTTTCACCAAGATCCCTGTCGAGTCTATGTTACTTTGCCAGAGCCTAGCGCTTGGTGTTTTGCTGTGGGTTACATTAAAGCTTGCAGCAGCTACAAAATGCAAACATGCCCTTTTATCTTTGCCCATCCACTGTTTGAAGCATCCACCAGTTTTAATGGTTAGCAGCAACTCCACAGAAATAAAAATATGTTTAACTCACACTAAAGAAGCAACATTTCTTTGAATCCCTAGGAACAGATAGTCCAATCTAGTACACAAGGGCCCAGTAAATTTCACTTTCATTTAATTCATGTATGATTTGCTTTTCTTCTAACATTATATATGTTTATTATTCCTACCATTTTCCCATGAAAAATGTATCAGTTGATGGGATTTTGACTCCAGAAGGATCCTTTCTTTTTTCCACTGTATGTCTGTATTTCCATCTGGACTTTTTTCCCCACTTCATTTCCTCATAATTTTTGGCTCCTTTTCTGACTTTCTGAATCCACTTACAAACTGCAATCCTATTTGGAGAAATAAAACAAGTTAGTTAATTATGTCAAATATATAGAAAAAACCCAACCTGTAAAGATACTGATAAGCAATCATTATCCCAATGTGTACACCTGAGGAGAACACTCCATCTTTCCATTTCCTGAAGAATCAAATGCCGTGATTTTTGTGAAAGGAAGCATAGTATATTAAGAAAATTGCCTTTACTGCAAATTTGGAAGTTTTGGCCTGGTGCAAGAAAGTAAAAAGATCTTTGTAGCACAGTGCTGTCAACCTGCAGTAGATACTATATTCATGCAGTTCTGCCCTTATATTAAAATCCAAAATAATGATCATGCTCTTTGATAAAAGCTGAGCAATGTCACAAGTAGACCTACACACACCCCTGATAAACACCACAGTATTCTCATCATGCCTCAGCAAGCAGCACTTCCTAATTCCCTTTCCAAATCAGCTCAACGTTAAGGAATCTATCCCTTCGCAAAGATATATACACTGACTTCATGAGGCAACTTAAAAAAGACATTCAGCTGTGGCACAGTCTGTCATGAAGGAAGCAGAAGTGAGTATTTGGGGCAAGGTCCTATTACGCTAGGTGTTGACTCATTCGAATTTGGTTGCAGATGGATAATAGTTGGTACAGCGTGATTTCCAGGCAGCAAATGGGGGTGCTGGGAAGGGATGCTGCATGCTCTCTCGGTGGTTCTCAAGCTGTTTCCATCTCCATGATGTTGCCCTTCCAGTGACCTCCTTTCTTCAGAATTTATTTCCAAAACTAAAATAGCCTATCCAGGCTGCTTTGAACTTAGTTTACTGTAGGATCAGCTTAGCTGAAAAAAAAAAATTAAAATCAATATAAATTTGTACAATGAGAGCTATCTGTTTGCTCCTCTTCAGTTTCTAAACTAGACATTATTGTGATCACCCAACCTTCTCATCCTGTATGCACTTAATTAATAAGCAATCAAAATGATTTTGTGTAGTGTGGGATACCTTTACTTCAGTAGTTGTCGGATGCCGTCCCAATAGCTCACTCTTACAGCTTTTGTCCCTTGAAATACAGATCAACTTACTGCCCGTGAAGCTGTCACCCTGCACTGGAGGTCCAACACAGATGCTGGACCTGACTGTGTTTACAGGATTGATTTCACCCACTGTTCTTAAAACTCCCCTTACTCACCTGCCTTAATGTAGCTTGTTGCCAGTAAGCCTTTCTTCCAGATCTTTCTGTACCCTAGCTCATGTAGTTTAGGCAGAAAGTGTTCTCTTTGCTCATTCTTCATGTATTTATTAGGCTCTGTAACAAACTGCCATCTGCAAAGATAAAATACTAGGTTGCAATTTTACTAGGGCTGCTTGTCCCGATCAGTTGGTGCATCCACAAATCCAGCTATAAAATCAAGAAGTCAGATGTCTGTGACATTCCCTGAAAAGCGCTACCAATACCAAATTATACATTCCCCTCACCCCAAACTGCAGCTAATTTGCTTCTGCTCCATATAACACAGGCAACATTTGTTAAGTATCGCCATACAGGCACTACTCAATGGAAGTTTTAATGCGAATTCAACACAGTCATTAATTTACTGAAATTTTCCCCAAAACGCACACGTTTGACAACGTGCAAGAAAGACTTGTCTCATTTCATACTGTTTCTTAATGACTGAAAGGCATGTGTTGATTTTTCCCTTCAGTGTTTAGCATTTCTGCTGTTCCAAAGCTGGTATTTATGTTCCACCGCATGTTCTGAAGTGCTGAGGAAAAATAATTAATTTCACTTTTGAATAAACATCAGAAGTCTCCCAAAGAGGGAAAAGAAAACTATTTGAAGGTATTTTAAACTGTCACTTTCAAACCCAAATGAAATTTGGAAGGTTAATCCCCCGAGTCTCCTGCCTCCCTCTCTCAGCAAAGAGTTGTTGTCGCAGAGCAAGATGTGCTGGAGACCCGGCTCCATGCGCAGGCACTCAGGCAGGATGTTTGGAAAACAGGCAAGATTTCATCACAGTGTTGTTAGTGCTTTGTCAGAAGGTTTTGGAAATGGGCAGGCTTCTGGAAAATATTCTGTTTTAGAAACCTGAGCTTTTTCTGGTGGATTTTGAGGAATTTTCTGCTGAAGTAGGGGCAATTCAATGCCTTTAAGCAAGGATGACTCCATGATGTGCTTGAGATTTTAAAATCCAAACCACAAAGACTTAAGACACGTATCAGTGAAGAACATCACCATGAACACAATGTGGCCTTCGATACTCTTCTGATGAGAGATTAACCCACTTGTTTCTGGTTCCATACTCTCCAATGGTTCTCTGCCTCTGAAATAGGANAGCCTTCCACTCTCAAAAGTTGAGTTCTTCTTTTACAAGTGTCCTGTTTTGGAAACCTGCACTGAAAATTGAGCTGCTTCCATTAGCATGTCTCTTTCATCTAAGTTTCTGCTGCTTGACTGCATGTGCTTAGGTCTTCAAAGCAGATCTTCAGGGCAAATTCTTGTGGGTATCTATTCCCAAGTGCATTTCCCACAAATAGCTTGTAAGATATATTTAAAAATCAGATATTTTGTTTAACATTCTTTCTAGCTGACCTTTCGCTTGTCACAGTGACCCCATCCTACCCTTTCTTCCAATCTGTGTTTCCTCTTATCTGCTCCCTTCCTCTCTCCTCCACCTCTCATTCTCATTTGGTTCTTTTCTCTCCTCACATGACAAAAATGCCTTGTTTCTTCTCCTACCTAAAACCTCCCACCTTTAACCCTACTTACATCTATAATTTCTACCCCATCTCTTTTTTCCCTGTAAGCAGAATGAGAAGCTCTTTACATTCAATCCCCGAATTCCTCACTGCCCGTTCTACCTCATATTCCCCAGGCGCTCTCTTCCCCTTTCACCTCGCAGAAGCCCTAACAGCAGTTCCCTTGCTCAATCTCAGTGCTCCTACTCCAGCTTCAGCTTCCTGGACCTGTCACTATCCCTAACACTGTCAAACAGACTCCTCTTCACCACCCCTCCCTTCTCGATTCCAATATTCCCTCTCTCCTTTTCCTCCAAGTATTTTCCCTTCTCCTGCTCTCTGCTGGCATTCCACAAGATTACCTTCTCTTTCTCTTCAATGCATTGTCTGTGGATAAGCCCATACACCCTTGCAAACAAATCACAATTCGCGTAATGCAGATTCAGAGCTCTGTTCCATATCAGTTTATTCCCGAGATGTCTCCTCCTCTCCAAACGGGGGTCCCGGTCAGTCTCTGGATGTCACACTCAAGATGACTAACAGCCCTAATGTTCCCAAGTCCTTTCCCTTATCTTCATCTTCAATCGTGGTGAGCAACACTGCTTGCAGCTGTGGACGTTCACATGCAGAAACGCGAGATCCTGCCTTCTTGCTTAGTCTTCCATCTGTGTTCTGATTCAGTCCGCATCGTGTTTCCACACACTATCTCTAAACAATAGTCTTTATTGTCTCTATTTGCTGCTGAAGTTCTCGTCCTGCCGCCCATCTCGATTAGCGCAATGCCCTTTCCTCTGGCCTTCACAAAAGCCCTCTTGCCCTGCTCTTTTCGGGCCCCAGCTATATAAATCATTTTCCTGGCCTGTTGTTCTGACTATACCCATTATCTTTGAACCCTTTCAATGATTCCTTTTTCCTCTGGGACATCAAGCTTATTGTGACTCTCTTAACTTTCAAAGCCCTTCATGGCTTACTCCCAACTTGTCACTTTTTATTGACTATCAAAATATAAATGCCCAGCATCAGTCGGCCCCAGATGCCAGCTTCAATTGATCAATTTGTTAGATTTTCCAACAAGCATCTTTTGTGCTTTCTCCCTTGCTGCCCCTCAGGCTTGAGAAGAGCCTGCATGTGCATTCATAAAACCAACTGTTATCCTCCTTTGAATCCCTTATTAAGATTCTCCTTTGCCAAAAACTTGAAATTGGTTAGCGTACAGGCGCATGGGAAGCACCCCCTAGCATGACCTCGTTATTCCCTTATTCTTATCCATCTGTGGTCCATTATATTATTATAAGCCCTTTAGGACAGAGGCCGGCTGGCTGGTTTATGTTTCTGCAGCATACAGTGGTTCTAGACCACAACTGGAATTGCAAGGTGCTGTGGTAACACAAATGAGAGAAGAAAAAAAACCCCAAAAGGTCAGTTTAGAGAAAAGCAGCCAACTCCTTTGACGAGGCTACCTCCGAGCGGAGTTGCTTCTTTTAACATTTTGTCTGAACGTTCACAAGAAGCTTCCTGCTGGCTTCACTCAGGGCAGAAAGGGAAGACTAGACTGCCTGTTCTGGTTTGGACAGCCAGGCACAGGAACAGGGGCCTGGCGGACAACTAACACACCAGTTAAAGACCTTTACATATTCATGGCCGTAAGCTAAACACAGGCTGTATTTTCTAGAAACTCAGCTTTGGAAATGCTCACAGAGCCAGGTCAGTTACAGCAAACAGAATATTAAACAGTTTAAGTGGGTTTGAGCTTCCAGTGCATGAAAAGTTGCATATTTTCTTTCTCCAGGTTCCTCTTTTTTTTTTTCTTTTTTTTTTTTTTTCCAAACAGGGCTGGAATTGGTAGTTATTTCAAACTAGACAACAGAACAATAATCATCTGTTATTTCCCTGCTGTTTTCAGGCACCCATCTGACTACCCAGAGCTGAATTGTTCGGTGTTGCTTTCCATTGCGATGCTGTTGAGAGAAGTTTTATTGCTCAAGTTTTCAAAGGCAGACGTAGGATAGCAAAAAAAAAATAGCAGCTCAAGCGCACACTGCACTTACTGTGTGCTTTCTGGGGGACCGTCCAGAAAACTCCTGGCCTTCCTTCATTTTAAAGAGATTGCTGGGAGAAAAAGCACCCTGCACCATATCCAAGATTTTCAAGTAACCACAGCAAGCCCTCTTATAATTAAGCCACTCCCCTCCATTCACTTGCTTTCTAAGTTCACTGTAACCAAAATTGCAGTGCCCACAATGAAAGAATTCAGGAGCTTTATTCTCTTTCATTATAGCTAGACTTTTGCCACATCGGTGATTCTCAAAAGGAGAATTGTTAGTGGTGTCTTGCTTCCTGGCTCAAAATCACAGCACCTCTTTCTACTTCTGCATGCACAGCGCACTCGGGGACACGCTGCTCACAGGGCAGTGTGCCTCCTGCCCTGAGCTGCCTTTCCAGGACGTCTGTCACTGTGATTTGAGGACATTAGGCCTGTGCTTCATAAGAGCTTCACCGAGGAGAAGCAGGGTGCTAGGTGCTTGCATTTAGCAGCAATCAGACTGGAGAAACAAAGGGGAAATGCACTGGTCACATGAAAAGCTTTGGGTTGGGTTTGTTTTGACTTAGATTAATTCCATTATGCTTAAGAAAAGTTAAGTTCCAAGGAGGAGAAATAAGTAAATTTACATAGAGATTAGGTAATAAAAGGTCTGTTGCACTGTATTCTCATTGGATGTCATAGCTTGCACTCCAAGTCAGAATTACAAAATATCACTTGTAAGGGGATATAGGTGCCTTAAATTCCCTTTTTCATTTATTTTCTTTTCACCTTCACCTAAGAGCTTACCTCCTTTGCCTTGTAACTCAGAGTGCTATATGCATATAGAATCCTTATTGCGGCGCTTTTAAGCTGCAATGCCCTGCAGGCTCCCCCTCCCTCTGCCTTGTCTCCTATTTGAAGACCTTAATGAAAGGGCCTGGTTCCAGAATCACAGCAGCTTGTCTGCACAACCAAATTCCATCTCCTAATGAGTTCCTCTAAATCTGCCATCAGGTGACTTTATTGACTCTATGATCATAATGAGGTAGCAGCTCACTTTCTGCAGTTTTGTTGGTTTCAAGCCTGAAGTTCTCCCCCGCTCCCGGACTTTAGCTGATATTTAATGATCAGGAATCAAGCAGGGTTTTAAAGTCTGCAAGAAATGTCCCTGAAGTGCAAAAAGCCCCAGACAGCAGTGTTGAAACTTTCCAGAGCCATATGACTCTTTACTGGTACGCTAACGAACAGGAAATCAGCCCATCAGTAGCTAATTGACATATCTGAAGTTTTAATTGCTTCCCTATTAGAGGAGGTGCCGCAGCATTCAAGTTGCCATTACAACAAACACACTCTTTAACACACGAGGATTTATCTGAAACACGTACCCCTCAGTTTCTCTATTGCACTTCCAAATCCCCCGCAATTTTAGTTTGCAACCGGGCATCTCCCAACCACTCTTTGACTCTTTCGTAGCAGGGTAACAGGAAGATTATCCCAGGGCACACAGGTAGGTACAAGCTGTGCAGGAAAAAACTGTGACCTTCAACGAGCGCTGTGCAGGCAGCCCAGACACATGTGGAGTCCCATTGCCCTGGGGAGCCTAAGAGAAATTTTAGTTAGAGACAGCACCTTGCCACACGGCTGTAAAGCATCAGGCACACTTTTGTTCCCATACACCTAATAAGGGGACGGAAGTGCAGAGTAGGAAAGTGAAGAGGCCACCTGCCTCCGACTGTTTTTTGTCAGGCTTTTCCTGAACTTTCTCGCCTATAATATTTAAATCGTTTTCATTTGCTCCTTATCTATTAAAAATGGATGACACGGTTTGAATTGGATTTGAATTCTGCAGATTCCACTCAGTCTTGAATTTGCACAGAAGCTGAGCAACTCTTGTTCAGGGTTTGGAAATGTTTATCTTCACTTCCATTTTTTCACTCCATTTTTGGTCTTTGTTTCGCTTGAGATTACAACTGGGGGTGTCCAAGTACCAGTAAAACGTATGTTCTCAAGAGAATTCTCTTTCAAGCCGTAGAAGCAAATCTCAGCAGTTTTGCAATATCCAGTGTGGTTTTGGGGGTGGGATTGAAACTTTCAGATAAACTCTCAGCTTTTCTTACCTGTGGACTGAACAAAACTGAAGTTGAGGTTCAGATCTTCCCTCTGCTAACTTTGGTAAGAACTAAGAGCTATCAAGCATTCTTTTGGAAATTTGAGGCACTTAGCCAGGGAACCTAAACCTTTGTATTTCTGCTTTAAACTCGAGGGTAGGTATTTTTACAATTCCATTGTCACTGATGCGGTGTTCTGCACTTTTCCCCCTCCAGGCCTGTAGAATTCTCACACTGCTGGTGGGAATCTGTATGCATCTACGTGAGTGTGTGTGTGCAATGTACAGTGAGTGTAGTCTTTCAGGTATGAGGTCAGGACCATTCCAAATAATATCCTCTCATAAATAGCACCTTTCAGCAGAACATCTGGAATCAGTATTGATGCTACTACACTTTCCCCTGTTCAGTCTTTACATTCGCTCCATGCCACTGACAAAAGGAAGAGAAGATGGTAGTAACTGTATCGCTTTTGATTCCCAAATTTTACCCCACTACTTTAAAAAGCATTCAGTTAGATACTG
The DNA here is from genome assembly GCA_013400055.1 of Nycticryphes semicollaris. Taxonomy (NCBI): domain Eukaryota; kingdom Metazoa; phylum Chordata; class Aves; order Charadriiformes; family Rostratulidae; genus Nycticryphes; species Nycticryphes semicollaris. The sequence goes on along the minus strand of VXBJ01016095.1, from coordinate 72,507 downwards.
GTAACTCTGTGTATTATAATGATAGAATTGTCCAGGTTGGAAGTGACTTTTCAGGTCATTTGGTCCAACCATCATCCTAAATCTGATAAAACCCATCACTAAAACCATGTCACCAAGCGCTATATCAACCCGGCTTTTCAATCCCACTAGGGATGGTGCCTCAACCCCTTCCCTGGGCAGCCCATTTCAAGGCTTCAGAACCCTTTCCATGGAAAAATTGTTCCTGATATCCAATCTGGACCATCCTTGGTGCAACTTGAGGCCATCTCCTCTTCCTGTGACTTGGGAGAAGAGACCAAACCCTACCACATTCACTGGCTCCTGTAGCTCTAATCACAATATACTTAGAAAACTCATGAACTTGAATGGGGCCAAAATGGCCAAGATGGGAAGACTCAATACTGCCACCAGCAATGGAAAAAGGGAATAGAAATGGAAGAGCATGTGAGAAAAAGAAAGAAAAGATTGTCAAGAGTGAATTTAAATAGTGGATAAATAATATCCAAAGGATATTTTTAGAAGCGACTCCCAAAATTAGGATTTGCCAAAAGAGACGGCCTTACAGCCCACCTAACTCAGGTGAGAAGACACCTGAGTGCAGAGCCATGTAGTACACCCAGGTTAGCCACATGGTGAGCCTGGAGTTATGCAGGCAAGGCAAGAACTGGTCTCAGTCTGCTTCTGACACAAGTCCAGTATTCCCTGGGCCTGCAGCCCTGCACACCGTCTCGGAGCTGTCTCCCTGTGGTGTCCACACAGCAGACTGCCTGGGCAGACTCAGCATCCTTGTTCCACAGCACCATGTCTCAGCCCAGCCCGGACTTCAAATGGAAACCTAAGTGGAGACTGGAGGCTGCTGATCTCAGCCAGCATCCTCAACTGCCTTGAGGTGCTGCACCATTGCTTAGGGTCTGCACAGCCAAGCTGCTACAGAGATTTCATTAAATTAACCTTGACTTATTGGTCACCTAGACTGATACCAGAGGAAAGAAGTTGTTGGATCTGCCACCCCGATTCCAAAGAGAGATGGCTGTCCATGTCACGCTGTTACAGTAACATCCCAGCTTGAAGTCCGAATTACTCAGCATAAAGGTGATGAAGGTGTGAATGTCTCTTGCCAGTTATTTGAGGGAAGGCTGGCATTTTCAGGGCAGTGGCAGTAGTAGCATGTATGTCACAGACCTGTCTCTTACACCCCTTTAGGGATGTTCAGCGCAGATTCGCAGATTCCCTGGACACACAAGCACTTTCTCTTTTTCATTTGAGCTGAGATTTAGCCAACTTTGTCTTGCAGTTGTTGTCAAGCATTTAGGGAACCAAAATGGCATCAAGGAAGCATTTCTACGTCCTAGGAGTTTGTGACCCAAAAAACAATAGACAGGCTTTTGAACTGTTTGCTTTAGAAATACATTACTCTTTCATAATATAATATAAAGAATGTCATTAAAAAGCTCCACATCTGAAATGTCTTTAGTGTTCTTAACAGTCTAAAATTTTTATCATATCTACCCATCTCCTTTTTACCAGAATGAAACTTCGCAAACAGGAAGAAAAATGCCCATTCTTCCTTGGGCCTACAGGATTTCAAACCACGCAAGAGCCTGCAGCATCAAAAGGGCATTTCGGAGACCAGGGACGAGGAATTACGTTTAGTTGGAAGAGAACAACAATTCCTGTCTGCTCCATGTGTCTAATGTGTATGGCATGTACACAGCAAGGCATCTTCTCTTACTTTGCCCAACAGATACTCAAATTTTGCATTTTTCTCCTGTGATTTGTAGGAAACAAAGAATGGCCCCTGCTTTGTCTTCAGACAGGCCCAGAGAAGATTCCACAGCAAAATGCAACAAAATACTAAGCAGAAAAGTCAGCCACATCTTGGGTCAGGCATGGTCAAGAGATCTCCAGCTTGGGAGAAACCAAATCACAACCCAGAGATTCGGGCACGATTGTGTACAGGTTGTGCCTGGGGTTGATGCTTTCCTAAGCCTTGCTGCTTACAGCTCCAAGCCTCTTTTAGCCTATCCCAAGATCAAATTCCAAGAGAACTAATCCACGTGGTGCCTTCCACTGGAGGTGTTACTGGGATTCTCTTAAAAACCTTTTTCCACTCTGCATCCAGCTAGGTAGCAGCGGGGCAGGAGCAATACGGAGGCTGATCATTGAATTATTGACTGATCATTAGAATTAAAGGACAGTTTTCAGCTCTAGCCAGCTTTGCCCAACCAACTGGTTTTCCTATGTCATAGAATCATAGAACCCTAGAATTATTCAGGTTGGAAAAGACCCTTGGGATCATCGAGTCCAACCATCAGCCCAACTCTACAAAGTTCTCCCCTACACCAGATCCCCCAACGCCCCATCTCAACCACTCTGAAACACATCCAGGGATGGGGACTCAACCCTCTCCCTGGGCAGCCTAGTCCAGGGTCTGACAACTCTTGCTGGGAAAAAGTCTTTCCTAATGTTCAGCCTAAACCTACCCTGGTGCAGCTTGAAGCCATTCCCTCTCCTTCTGTGGCTAATTCTCTGTGAGAAGAGACCAGTACCAACCTCTCTACAATGTCCTTTCAAGCAGCTGTAGAGAGGGATGAGGTCTCCCCTCAGCCTCCTCTTCCTCCAACTAAACAGCCCCAACTCCTTCCACCACTCTCCATAAGATTGATTCTCCAGGACCTTCCCCAGCTCTGTTGCCCTCCTCTGCACTCGCTCCACCCCCTCCAGATCTCTCTGGTGTTGAGGTGCCCAGAACTGGACACCATACTCAAGGGGTGGCCTCACCACTGCTGAGTACAGAGGGATAATCCCCTCCCCACTTCTGCTGGTCACAGTATTTCTAATATAAGCCAGGATGCCATTGGTCTTCTTGGTCACCTGGGCACACTGCTGGCTCATGTTCAGCCGCTTGTCAACCAGAACCCCCAGGTTCTTTTCTGCCAGGCAGCTCCAGCAACACTGCCCCAAGTCTATAGCCATGTCATCATGATAGTAGCTACTACACCACAGAACTTAGCAATAACAAACAATTAAATGGAATAAGGGCATGAAGTTTGGTCATGGTGATTTGAGCTCCTGCGATAAGAGAGGTGACTATGCCTTTGACATAATCCTACAAAAGAGTGGTTTATGGCTCCAGCCCTGAAGGGTGTTGGGCCAAGCAAGGTGGGAGAGAAAGGCCAGCTGGTGAGAGCGCTGACCTGACTGTGAGTTGTGGCTGTGCCATGGCAACCGTAGGATCTGCCCCGTGATTGCAACACCACTCTCTGGCCACTGTCTTGGCTGCAGATATTCCCTCTGGGTCAGCCTTTTGCCTACACTTTTCTGTGTTCATAGAGATGGAGAGATGAGGTTTCAGCAGTAGACACGTTTCAGCAGTACCTTGGATATTGCTGCTGGCTGAGGAGTTCACAAGAGTCCTTTATTTTTATCAGGATAGTTCACTAGGCAAAGACACATTTGGAAACAATTAAAAAATAATGGGCCAAACTCACCCCAGTGTAACCCCACTGAATTAAGTCACTGAGTTTAGCCTGGGGAATAAGTTTTATTGCTTCAGTGATAGTTTTGACCTCAAATGGTTTTTCCTTAGACCACTTTTGACTGGGAAAACTGAGTTCAAGATTATTTAATTGTTCTCCTGCTCATCTCCACATGGTGGTGATTCCACTTCTGCAAATATAAATGTGGTCTGCAGCAGTCTTGCAGATCGCACAAGCATTAAATAGGCAGCATATAAGATTTGGATATTTTTCTTCAGCACAAAAGTGATTATTTATATAATTGTTAGGAATGATTGTTGTTGCTACTTACAGTATTATTCCAAGGCTGCAGGTGGATCAGGGTTTCTTTGTATTTATCATAATGTCAGAACAGGGAATCCATCTCCTCAGACAAATATAGGGAAACAGCAGATAGCAATATACTGTGATAAAAAGGTATGCTTCATAGTGTTTAAGTGTCTTGTGCTTTTAATTAAGGTTACAATGAAGGGGAACATGCAGAATGGGAGAAAAAAGGGGAAGAGTTCCCACTTCTTTCTGGGATTGGTCTTCCTATGGCCCAGCAGGGTTTGTTGGCCAGGCCAACCAACCTAAGCCTTAAGAAAGGAGGTGAGGAAAAAGAAGTTACATACTTTTTCTCAATAGGGACAACAGGGCAGCATGGAAAATGAACAAAAGTATTGAATGGAAGGGGGTACTCGTCCCCATAAAAGACCATCGAGGCTGTTGCAAAGGATCTAGCTGACAAGAACGTGTACACGGAAAGATTGCCTCTCCCTTCTGACTACCTACAATACACCTGCGTTGGGTGTATTTCCGTGATCCCCAGAGCAGAATAAATTGAAAACCAGCAGACCTTTTTTTCTCTCACCCACAGTCAACCAAACTGCCGCTACCTCCCATTCACAGGCAGAGAAGGCAACAGGCACCGAGAACTGGAGAACAGGCCCTGACTGGATGTCCCGGCTCATGGTTACAGAACTGGTCGCTGAGGGTGGGCTTCGGCTTTCACTAATTCTAGAAGTGCAAGAGGAATCAAACTTCTCCCCAAAACCATTTAGGTTAAACCCAGCTGAATTCCCTGCATTGCCGATGTGACCACTAGTGTTAGCCCTCAGTGCAAACACAATTAATTAGATTTGGAGTAATGAAACTGACTGGTAAAGAGAAGAATGAATCCAATGGCCATTCATCTCCAGTCTGAGCAGGTCAAGGGATTTGTCCAGTACCTTAGGTACCCCTGGGTTTTGTTGTTCATAGAGATTAATAATTAAAGGCTACAGGGCGTGAAGTCTACCACAGACTCTTAGCTACTGGGATCCAACCAGTATGTGTGCTTTATTAAAATTCTGCTTAAATTATTGGTAGCGCTGCATTACCAGTATGAACAAACTGATCTGCATCCTGCAGGGTCATTTGCTCCTTCCCCCTCCTGCTTACTAATTAATTCTGGCTGCAGTCGTGCATTAGGGGAGGTGCTGGAGGCATACAGATGCTCTGATATATTCAAGTCGTACATCAAAGGAGGTTACTGAACTATTAGCCTTGAAGAAAGGATCTCTGGCAAGATTAACATTCATGCTTCTTCACCCTGGTTTCCTTCTTTTGTTTGGATGTACACCAAGAGTGTCTTGCATACACCTAGCTTTTCCTGGGTTGCTGTTTGCCCTGGCAATCTGGCGAACTTCTGCGAGGTACAGAGGAGATAAGCACAGTGCTTGCCTTGTACAATTCTGGGGATAGGAAACTAATATTTTAGTGCCTTAACACTACATGAGCTACACATTACGCCCACAGTGCGCTTTCTCCAGGGTTATTTGCTTGTTGGCATCACCATGAAAGAAATGTTTGCATCGCTAACACTTCAGGAGCATGTGCGCCATCTTCCCCATGATTTCCCATGTTTAATGTAATTTGCTGGCCCGAGTTCTCAGCTCCAGAAGGACAGGGAACTGCTGTAGAGCCACAGAGATGATGAAGGGAGTGGAGCATCTCCCATAGAAGGAAATGCTGAGGGAGCTGGGTCTCTTTAGGTTGGAGAAGAGGAGACAGGGGGATTGGACTAGATGAGCTTTCAAGGTCCCTCCCAGTCCCTCATGTTCTGTGATTCTTACTATTATTTGGAAGGCTGGTTGTCATGTACACTCCTGAGCTAGACAATACTGCAAAGCTATAATGCTTCTCTGCAGGGCGGGGTGGGGGGGAATGTAATTTTTGCCATGATTTGCTTTCCTTGTACTTTGAGTGTTATGTTTTAGGTGACTACCTTCACCTAAATCTTTTAAGATTAGGTTCTAGTTCCTTACATCTCTACAGTCTTTTGAGCTGGAGCAACTTAGGCATGAATGAATTCAAGCTTGAGAGAAATACAGCAGAAGCTGAGAAGAGGATCTGAAAGAGAAACTATCAATAGGCAGCCTGAAGCCCCAGGGAAGTCTCATACAGAGAGGATGATCAGCAAAGTGGATGAGTACTGCAGAACCAAAAACTGGAGGACAGTAATACTTCAAAGCCCGGGAACCCAAGTAACAGGGAGATTCGCTGCACAACTTGACTGAACTGAAAAAGGATGATAAAAAGAACCAAGGGAAGATTGGAGAAGGTGTAAATTTCACCAACATGAGTTATGCTGTGCCCCGATTAAGCTTCCCAGTGTTAAAGGTTCGTTGTTTCTTGAAACGTAGGGGTTGGTAGAGTTAAAGTCTGCACAATGCTTTCTGTCTTATAAAAGAGGAAAAAAAGTCTTAATTTGGAGTTCTGTTTGAAAATGGGAAAAGAACTGAGGGTAGACATAAGAGAAAGTTGTAGACCCTGTAAACGTTTGCTTTTACTGAGAAAGTCAATGAGGGCGCCAAGAAAAAGCCTTGCATCTGGATGAGCTGTCTCTTTACATTAGTTAGCATCCTGAGCATCCTCAAAATGTGAACTTAAGAAAGTCCTGGCTAGGAGGAATTCAGGAAACTTTTGGTTAGCAAATGCACATTCACTAACACACAAATGAATGCTTTATGGAAAAAGAACAGTTCTGAACATTTGTCATTTTGGCAAATTTTGGAAAAAGTTTTGACGATATCAAAACGTTGTATTTTGACAGTTTTAAAGTAAACCACTTCTTTTTTTTCAGTGTAAAATTTTGCTGCTTCTTCATCTCAGTTTGATGTGAGACTTTTTTCCAAGCCTCAGAGACGTTCAGCAGACAACAACACTGTTTCTAACCCACCCACAGTGCCTGGTATCCGTTTCAGCAGCAGTCAATGGACTTACCCGTCCCATATGGACATGGGCTGATTTGAGCCAACTCCAGGTGTTTGAACTGTCTTCTAAACACCTGATACCACAGACTCACAAGTGAAAATACAGCCCCTTTAAATTTCTCTCTTAAGTGTCATCAGTTTTAAAACTTGTGAAGCAGAAGCAACCTGACTCAGAGCCACACAATGGATGTGAATGAAAAAGGAGCCACCGCTGGGACATCTCCAGCCAACACCCAAATAGTAAATCCTGAATACCTCTCAGTCAGGAGGGCTTGGCTTTGCTTTTTTATTAAGCAATAATATGGGGGTGTGTGTGTGTGTGTGTGCTTCTTGACCATTTCTAATTGAGAAAGCTTTTTAAAATCATCCATGGGCTCCTCAACCTTTTAAAAACTTCCACAATCAACTGTGACAATTGACGTCTGCAACCATGCAAAAAATGACATTGTAGTATGAGGACTTTTTCATTTCTTTTATCTTGTTTGCCTGCTGACTTCCATGTGGGAATATCTGAGAACAGCCACGTCACTTTGGAGGAGGTGGGAATTATTTTGTGTTCTATCACCCGATTGCCATTGGTCCATGATTAACACAAAGTTCAGAAACTTGTCTGATGGTAGAACGAGTAAAAGCAGTAGTATCAGAGAATCTGCAAAAGAAAATTGATATTAACAAGGTCTGAATTTCAAGAAATACTTGTTTAATTTTCTTGAGTTTTCACAGCTCACATATTAACAACAAAATTTTAAAAGTGATTTTTTCCCCCATTTCAGTTTGCAAAGAGGCAAAAAAACAAGCTTGTAGTTGAAACCTAAAATAAGAAAAAAAAAACTCTACTCTTCCTCATTTTTTAAGAAGAACAAGGAAAGAACAGGATAAGAGACAGCCAGTTTGGTTGTCATTACTGGAAATTCCTATTGATTCACAAGACAGAATAGCTTCAGGAATTTTGACTTAAACTGCTAGGAATTCAGGGCAATTTTGGGAAAGTTTTGAGAATTGAAATAGGGACTCGGCTACTCTGAGACACAGTGAGGTCTTTGCTACATCCTGAGTTTATGAGGGACCCCCTGCTCAGTGAGGCAGAGAAAGGCAGGATGAGCTTTTGAAGATGCTTGACATATGATCAAGGTCCGGGCTGTGAGTTTGGCCCAGCACCTTGCCCAAAAAGCGTGGCTAGTTCATTCTGATTTGCCAGACTAACACAGGCAGACTAAATCTGGCAGACTAACCCAGGCAAAGAAAGAGCCCAGGCACAGTGACACGAGAAGATCTGAGATCTAGAGGACAGGAAGCAAGATGGGTATCAACTCTGCTTAGCCCAAGAAAATCAGCAAAGTCCTGCTGTCCAACTCAGAGGAAAACAGGTCTCTCTTCATAGTGCCCACAACTGGCATGAACTAAGGTAATATTAACATTGACCTCAAAACTTGCCTACCTCAAGAATAACAACTGATCAGCAGCAAAACTAGGCTATCGCTAAACCTAAGCAACAGGCTGGAGAGTTGGGCAGAGAGGAACCTGATGAAATTCAACCCGGGCAAGTGTAGGGTGCTGCACCTGGGGAGGAAGAACCCCCTGCACCAGGACAGGTTGGGGGTGACCTGCTGGAGAGCAGCTCTGAGGAAAAGTTCTGGGAGCCCTGCTGGACAATAGGATGCCCATGAGCCAGCAATGGGCCCTGGTGGCCAAGAAGGCCAATGGCATCCTGGGGGGCATCAGGAAGAGTGTGACCAGCAGGTGGAGGGAGGAGCCTGTTTCCCTTCTGGCTCTACAAAACATGTCACTGTAGCTGTGCTGCTGCTTTCTTTTGAAATTCCCAAGAGTGTAAACCCTCTTTATGCATACTGTATCACCATGGGCATATTTGTGTACATACCTATATTTTACATAATTAAGCTTTTGATCCATACAAGGGCAGGGCTATCCAGAGTCTAGTGCACTGAAGAAAAGTTATTCCTGAAGGAGGTTCAAAGTGCCCGAACCATCACCATATAAAACTTCCAGGAAGGCTCCAGAGCTTTTTGGTTACCTTGTCTGGCTTGTGCATGGCATGATGCTAAATGGTAAAGGAGACAGGAGTCCTTGCCCCCTTGAGGATGATTAACACAGAGCTCATCCTAATCCTGACTGATGAGCTGCAAATGAGAAATTACAGACTCACAGAATCCCAGAATGCTATGGGGTTGGAAGGGACCTCTGGAGACCACCTAGTCCAACCCCCTGCCAAAGCAGGTCCACCCAGAGCAAGCTGCACAGGAACGTGTCCAGGAGGGCTTGGAATGTCTCCAAGAGAAGGAGACTCCAGGGCAAGGGGGTTGGGACTGAGTGATCTTTAAGGTCCCTTCCAACTCTAACCATTCTATGACTCTATGAAAAGGCATAAAGATCCTCTCTCCTAGAAGTGTTACTTGACAGCCTCAAACTGCAGATTCCCACCCTGGTTTGAGCTACGGACTTATTCATGTGTTTAAAATAATATCCCCCCACCAAAGCAATATTTCCCTTTTCCCTATCATTCCCAGCTGCAGATTCCCACCCAGTCCCTGTTTTGAGTTACACTTTAATAAATATACTTGCAATTGAAATCATCTTTCCTTTTTGTCCTCCCCGTGCTACAGATTCCCACAGTGACCCCTCCTTCAAGCCACAATTAATATATAATTTATGTCTGAAATAAAAATCATCTCCTCCTCCTGCCTTACCCATTCCAGCTGCAGTTTCCCACTGCCATCCCGGCTTTGAGCCATGATTAATACATATGTTTAAAATAAAATAATAAAAAAGTAATCTCTACCCTCTGCTTCCCAGCTGCAGACTCCCATTCCTATCTTATCCTCCATTTCCAGCCTGTGAGCTCTCCCAGTGCTACCTCCCAGTCGACAAGGGAGCCTCCCCCTCGCGGCAGCAGCGGCCTCTGAGGCACCTCTTCATGGGTCACTTCTATGTTCTTCAAGGAACAAACCCCACAGCGTGTGAAGTGGAGGCGGCCACAACCACATCAGTGGCACTGTCGGCAGCAAAGGAAAGAATAAAGAAATGCAGTCGCTGAAATGGGGACCTGCTGGTAAGGGACACGTCTGGGATGTTCTCACCCCGCAGAGGTTTGCTGTGGTGTCTGATGGCAATGGGTTCAGCCCCTGAGTCAGTTCTGCCTCAACAAAGGAATAAAACCGAGCCAGAGTGACTCCATAACCTGGTGTGAGGTTTGGCCTTTCTGGGCACCCCATGGCACTAGTTCCAGAGCCCGGATGATGCTCCCCGTGGAGCTCACGGGGACAAGGATCCTGGGCAGTAATCAGTGCCTAACCCCTTCTGCCCACACCGAATACAAACAGATAATCTACCAAAAGGCTTCCTGTACTCATTTATTTACCCAGAAAGTCTTCCACTGGTGAAGCTTTTCAAAAACATACCGGTGGAGTTGCACTCAAAAAACATCTTTGTCTTTGCCCTTCTCCTTCAGTGAATGAAGCATCGGTAGCCTTTGGTGGGATGAGAAGGGGCTGCCATGGGTGCTGGCAGGAGGAGAGGACAGCCTGGAGTCCTTCCCCACCAGTCTCAGAAGAGCAGTTGGCAGGAATGTTCTAGAGATGACTTTTCAGATGGGATCTGGGTTTGAAGCTGGTTTCCCAGTTATTTTAGCGTTTACCTTAACTGACACCTGAAACTCCTCACACTACCTGCATCTTCAGATTTTTCTGTACCCTCTTCAGCAGCCATGAAAAAATAGAAGGCTGAGGTAGATTTCCAATGCCTGTGAATCACGGAGCAGAGATCAAATATCACAAAATCACAGAATGGTTAGAGCTGGAAGGGACCTTAAAGATGATGGAGTCCCAACCCCCCTGCCCTGGGCAGGGACACCTCCCACCAGACCAGGTTGCTCCAAGCCCCATCCAGCCTGGCCTTGAACCCCTCCAGGGATGGGGCAGCCACAGCTTCTCGGGGCAACCTGGGCCAGTGTCTCATCACCCTCACAGTAAAGAATTTCTTCCTGATATCTCATCTAAATCTCCTCTCTTTCAGTTTAAAGCCGTTACTCCTCCTCCTATCCTGGATGCTGTAGTCCCACCATCCCTGCCAGCACTCCCGTGCCTGGTAGAGTCAGTCTGTCTGTGTATGCTGGCGACAGGCTGACAGAAGAGCTTTGCTGCGGCGCAGGGGGTCTCCAGTGCACTGAGTCTCGCTGCCGCTTGTGCATCTGCTCCTCCGAGGGACTCGAGCAGAAAGGGCAGAACACAGGAAGCTCCCTCCCCAACCCCGCTACAGCTGGGACAGCCCACTCTCATCACTGGCGTTAGTGCTAATTGTTTTTTATTACCGAGGCTGCTCTGACTAACTTATTTCTGATGGATTAAACAGTTTTCGTGTGGTACAGTTAGCAGAGGTAACAGCTTGTTAGTTGAACCCCAATATCCTCCAGAGAGAGGAAGCGGTGTGAGTTGGCACACAGGCTATCAGCTCAGTGACCCGGCCCTGTTGTGCGCATGATGTAGAATCTTAGGCTCCCCTTACCTCAATATAGCTATTTGGCTCGAAAACTCATTGGGGAAGAGCTAATTTCCTTTTGTACATTTGCACTGTGCCCAGTACATTAAGGCCTGAGTGCAAGTTTGCTACCCGCAAGTATTGCTATAAAACAGAAAATAAGCACTGTTCAAAATCACAGGAATTTGGGGTTTTGTTTGGTTTGCTCATTAAAACAAGTATCTAAAATCTAAATTCGGAATCCCTATATTGTTTGGCTCCTCTGCAAAGGAATGTACTTTTTCATATATAAGTATATTTATATTCATATATATATTCATACATAAGTAACCCTGAGATTAATATTGTAGCAGAAGGTGTGTGGAAGCAGATTCTGCTGCAGATACATTTCTCCCCGCGCCTCCTGGGAACAGGGGCCAGCTTTTAATTTCTGAAAGCTAAATCCAGAAAAATATCCTCTGTTCCCCTTGCCTCAGTGGATGCTGGAGCCCCTTGCAGGCACAGGGGAGTGTCACCAGCCCTGCCCTGCGAGCGTACGGGATCTGCTGCTCTCCACGACAGTGCAGCGAGGACGAACACTGAGGCAGGGAAAAGGGGTAGGATGGGAGGGGTGGATGGGGACCCAGGAGATGTGCACTTTTTTCCTTCACTCATTAGTGAAGCCCTTTGAGATCTACTCATGGAAAGTCCCGCAGAAAAGGTTGGCAATGCTAATTAAAGCTTTTCGTATCTTTCTGACTTGGTAGCAGAGGAAACGCAGCTGTCGGTGCGTGCTGTTCTGATAGCTGTAAAGATACTGGGCCAAGACCCTGGTGCTGTACTCGCTGCTACCGGCCCCGCTTCTCACCACGCTCACATCAGCTCCCGTTTCCTCACTCTGGCTTGAAAAGCTCCTGTTGTGCTTGTTTTAAATAACGTCCCTTGTCTGAGAGCAGCTGGGGGAGAGCAGGCTGCCCAGAGATGTGGTGGAGTCTCTGTCTCTGGAGACGTTCCAAATCTTCCTGGACATGTTCCTGTGGGACCTGCTCTGGGTGGACCTGCTTTGGCAGGGGTTTGGCCTAGACGATCTCCAGAGGTCCCTTCCAACCCCGTAGCATTCTGTGATTCTGTGGCAAAGGGTTGACCAAGGTGTGCAGACCTGGTGAAGCATACCCACACATGATGTTGCACGGACCTTGTGCCCTGCCTCGTTTGCCAAGCCAAGCTGTCGGTAGCCCCCTGCTCCAGCTGCTGGGCACAACCATCCAGCAGGACCTGAGCTCTGCATGTCCAACGGGGGTATCACCACAGAGCAGGAGAGAAGTACTGGGTCCCCGCTCACAGGGTCTCACCAGCAGGTACATTTCCCATCTGCTCCCTGCAAAATCTGGCTTGAAATTCTACTTGAAAGCAAGTGACACAGCCGGCCACATCAGCGTGCTGAGGACTGAGCAAACTCAGCCGGCTTCTGCCTTGGTGGAAGGTATGTTCATGATGGGAAGCATCAGGGGCACAAGGGACCTGTAAAGCTCCAAGGACTGAGTAATTGGCTGGGGGTCGTGCCGGGCATCGCTACTGCAGGGAGTTTGGTCAACATTCACCTCCAGGAGAATGCTGGCTTATCTTAAATATTTAAATTTTGGTTGCGTATGAAGCGAAGGGGGAGAAAAACCAAAATGAAGTTAAGATTTAATAGCTATTTTGCAGCTTTTGAGGCATTTGTGAACACTTTGCGGATGATGGATAATTCTGCAAATATGACTTTCCCAAAAAAATCAGTCCATTTTGCAGCTGCAATCAATGTTGATGTATAGTAGTCCAAACAGTGCTTGCCAGCCAGCTACCTTAAGACAAGATGCTAAGGGAATATTTTTCTTGATTAGATAATGGGCTGGTTGAAATTCCTTCAGCTTTACTGAAACAGAAGTTAGCCATTTCAGACATATCAGATGATGCATCAATTTTCTGTAAACAGAAGACTCTGCAACCCACTTTATTGAAAAGCCCTTTATACTGTGCTAGATTTAATCTCTCAATTTGAGAAGCAGCCCCATGAAATAAGATGTTTGCATGCAAAATCTCCCAGATTTCCAATGGAAATATAAAACAAAGAAGAGCAAGTTCCCTTGGGGACTGCACCTATCTTGGATTAGATTTTCTCTGATGTTTTTGCATCATATTACCAATGGCTTCAGGGAAGTGAAACAGCAGTTTTCTTGCTTGAGAACAAAGGCTTGCAGAGTTAAAAAAATGGTAATATATTTAAAGCACTTTTGCCCACTCTTCTTTTTATTACTCTGAGAATTCTAGAGGAAAAAAAAAGGTATCTTTTTGTATTATTTTATCATCTGTGTTAACGAAATTTACATTTAAGGCTACAGCCTGAGAATTCTGTACAGGAAGATTATTTCTAAATGAGCATTTTCTGTTTCCCATGGATGATGTTTTAACTTCTGATGGTGCTCCCATAACACAGAGCTGGCTTCATAACCCACGGGATTCATTAAAAGTATTATCTAATTTTTTATAAATTTCATGGATTTTGGACAGGATCGACTGGCCACACGTACAATTCACGTAAAACTCTGTAGAAAGTTTTAGAGATCCGAGAGCAGAATAGTGTTCTCCTCTCCTAGATCCCAGTTCTGACAGCTTCCCCTCTTTTCCCCAGTAGTTTTCCCGTTGTTAGCTATAATTTCTATTAAATCAGTTGCCAGGGTGCTCAGTGCTTTAGGTCTCACCCGTGGAAGGCAATGGGGAGGCATGAGGGAAAGGAGCAGCAGGAAGCACAGTCAGTGGTTCTGCTCCAGTTTGGGTCCAGGGGAAGCACTTTGCTTTTGCTTTGCTATGTAGCAGATAGATGTTATTATTAAATTAATTAATAATTTAAAAAGCCTCACATATAGATAAATAATTTAAGACTGTGGGCTTTGTCTACTCTGTTCGGACAATGCAAATTAATAAAGCTCTTTGCTCAGAGGTAATTCTTTTTACCACAAATAACGATGAACTAGAGAGGTTAATGCTTCAGGTAGAAAGACTCATTTTGGTGTTCAAAGTACTCAGTGTTTTTCCGAGCGTGCTTTAAGCCTAAGAAGTGCTAGAATGTTTTCTGATAAATGCTTTAAAAAGGTATTTTTAACAGATCATTCCTTTACTTCAACCAGATATTAGCAAGCGGTGCTAGGATTTAAAAATAGATTAAATAAAACCCGTGAGAGTCTGGGAATTAATATTCACCCTTTTTTTAAAGCATCCAGTGAAACAGGAAACATGGAATCATTTGGAAAAGTGTCAGAAGGAAAACCATCATAGGAACTCCCTTTCTGGAGCAAGCTCATTTGATAGTGAAACTTGTACAGAATGGTCAGAAAGCAAAGCAATGAGCAATTCTGGGGGGAAAAAGATTAAATTGGTCATTGCTAGGAATGGCAAGAGCTTCTGGATTCACAATTAAGAATATTTAAAGTAAAGCCAAGAGTTTGGGAAGTATGTACCTACAATTCATCTGCTCATAAACAGCCAGCTAATTCTTAGATCTGAGTAAACAACCCTGATACTTAAAATTATTCTGCAGGCAACCTTAGAAATATTGTCCCCATCTTCTCTGCTGTCCCAGAAAACACTAGATTAATCTGTATACTAGTACAGTATCTGTTAAAAAAATAAAGCCGTTTTACGTTTTGACAGGTGAATGTTGACTGAAGAGGCTTCACCATATTCCCCCAAGTTATTCTGAATCCAACCAACCCGGTTGTAAACACACCTGTAACCCCTCTGAAGAGATGGCACGAAATGCCTTCCTGGGAGTCATATGGAGTCTCCGTAATTTTCTTTAAAAAGCTTAACAAAAGGCAGAGCTGGAATAAATCTTGTCTAAGCCTGAAGGAGGTGATTTGGCAACGAAAAGGAGTCAGAAACTGAAGCCTAATAGACTTGAAGGTAGCACTTGGCTTGGCATGGTGGAAGGTAATTGCCGAGGTTAATGCTACGTGCTTATTTCTCTCTGCATTTTCCTAATCTGCTCTTAAATTACAGCCACCACGACTGTTCCTGGGGTGTGCCAGTACTATCATTTCCACTCCTGGTTCACAGACTAACTGGGAGAGCAGAGAGGAGCAGGAGGGGGAAGCACACACTCACTCCCTCACAAGTTCTTTTCTAAGACATGTTGCTTCAGACGTGCCACCTCATTTGCAGTGTTACAGGATGCAGCACCCCTCCACTGTCCAGTGTGTTCCCTTCTTCCTCAAGAAACGTATAAACAGCAATCAGAGCAACAGATTTACCCATTAGTTAAGTGAATTCCCTCAACCAGCAGGTTGTGTAAGACAAGCTGCATACAGCCCGCTCAGCACCAAAAAAAGAAGGGGGGGTGGGGATGGGATGGGGGAAGAAGCAACCAAGCCACAACGCCACAGGTCCAGCAGCAAGAGCTGCAATTCTACTGCCGGAAAGTTAAGGAGATTTACATTTCACACCATCACAGAATGCAGCCCAACCTACTGCAGAAAGTAAATGACAGAACAGAACATAAGGGGTTAGCCCTTCCTCTGCTTGTGCTGCTGGAAAAAGACAACATCTTCTAAGATCTCTGGACATGGAGAGAATTGCCAGCCGTATATGGCAATCCAGAAATCAGATAATTTTCTGGTAGGCTGCTCAATTAGGTGCCTACAACCCATGTAGGCAATTGTTTGAGTGACACTTTTGTCGTTGTAAAGTAAATCAAGGAAAAAGGAGCAGTCTGACGTCTGACATATAAAACACAACACCGCCAGCAATGAGCTCAAGGGCACAAAAACATGTTTGTACAAAGCCATATATAAATGTAGCCATCCTGTTGCTGTGCAGACTTTCCTAGGTTTATATCCAGAAAGTTCCTGCAACCACTCAGTAATAAAGATCTTTGCAATGTTTTCCCAAATGGTTAAAATGAAACTCTACCTGCTCCTTATAAAATCCATTTGAAGAACATCTAAAGTTTAATTTAAGAGCAGCACGGCTCTTCTATGCATTAGTTGTCCTTCATTTGGTCAGAAATGCCTTTATGTTTCAATGTGTGGATGGCTGCAAAATCTGTCTGTGTGTGTAGGTATCTAATAAACATGTGACAAACTGACAGCTATTTGTTATAACAAACTCCGTATGTAATGCAACACTGCTACCTGTGTTACTGTGATATCCACAAAAACTATCCAGAAAGAACCGGAGTCTTCATTTTGGCATCACTATCATCAGACCCCTGGGAGGAGTTCCCCGCAGTTGACCTGGGGCCCAGCTTTGTGCTACTGGTCCTTATTTCCTTCGTAGTCCATGGAGAAAAATACATACTTGTAGTACATCCTTCATCTCTTCCTAAGGTGGACACCCTGCACAGACCTGATGAATCCCTCCATGGAGGAGCCTGCTCCTCTCTAAGTTATGTGGAGAGCTCAGCTAAGGACTCCAGAAGTGCTAGAAGATCCAGGAGTTGTGGTGAGCTCCTAAGCAGGATGTGATGAAGCCTCCACTGTCACGTTAGTGGAGGTCTGACACTCCACAGAGGAAAACCAAACAAACCAGAGCTGGGTAATAAATATTCAAACTTGTATAAAGTCGCTAAGCCCACTTGAAACGCACTGTCCCAAATTAGTGGATGCCTTTGACTAAGTGGGTTTCTTTATCCCAGTGCTCCTTTGCTCATCTGTGAAATGGAGATACCAGAACCACTGCATCTCAGCTTTTAAATGTCAGTCTCAACATTTATAAAATGTTCATCCAACTCTTGCTCACAAGCGAGCCCACAATGAAACGAACAAGCCTGTACTCACCGCAGGGCCTGACGATACGCAGTAAATAAGGGCCCCCGTCCCCTGGGGGAATAAAAATAAATAATGGACGCTTCTCTGAATTCTAAGGCATCACAGAGGAGTGACACTAGCAGAAGACTAGAATAACGGGCAGGCAAACTGACCTCTTAAATTTCATATGAAACATAGAGCACTGCACATAATATCACATAGTTGTGCGTATACCTCTTTACATACACTTTTCTGTTGGCTTCTACAGTATACCATGGCTTTTAGAACGCAGGACAAGTAGGGAGAGCTTGAGGAGAATTATATCTAAGATAGTCCTTTGCTGAACACCAGTGTACAAGTAAATACAGGAAAAAAAGCTCTATTTATATTGCCTCGCTTCCTCCTGATTTTTAAAAAGTAAGCTGATCACTACCAAGAACAAAATACCACCAATATTCATCCCTCTAAATACGGGCTGGAGGGAGGTCACTGGAACGGTCTTATTATTAGGGTTTCAGCAGTGGTATGGGCATGTACTCCTGTGTTGGGGAGGTGTTTACCTACAGCACCAGCACATTCCTGTGCTGTAGGACACAGTAAAGATATATATGGAAGCTGCACAGCTCTCTGCCTTAGAATTAGAAAGCCACAGAAAGCCAGAGCAAAAATCTGGAGTGATACGATCAAAATTTTCATACGTGCTGGTATGCACTCCCCTTCCCTTCTCCCTGAGTCATCTTCTCTTAAGTTCAAGCTTCAGATAGAGCCGATTTCCATGCTTTACTCTGGGCATCCTTATCTTAGGCCCATGGGAACGAAGAGGTTCTGCTGCAGCGAAATTTCATCTCCGCTGCGAGAACCCTCAGAGGCACACTGCAGTGCATACCATCAGGCCCCACTGGGTTATCTGCAGTTCCTCTGTGCCGCTTCGCCCTTTGAATCACATACTATATGACAAAAATGAATGAAATATGTTAAAAGAGCACACAGCTAAGTCGAAGGGACACAAATGCATGGGATCATGTAGGATTTTTGAAAGGATGACTGAAAGAGAGCTCTTTTCAAGCGCCTGGTTGCTATGATAAAAAGCAAGTTCTCCCTGTTCGCTTGCCGTGGGTATGATCTCATCTCAGGTGGTTTAAAAAATCGTCTCTGAAACACAATTAGGCTAGAAAAACATGCACACTCAAATCTGGAGGTTTTGGAGCACAGCTTGGATTTTTAGTGGAGTATGGCTGGAAAATGTAGAGGCAATATCCCATTTATTATCCGGTGACGTGGAGGTGTCCTAAGACCCAGCAGCGCTGGAAAGGCAGCACAGGACCCAAGTAGCTGTAAGCACCCCAGCACTGCAGCCCTGCTTCCTAATGATCAGGATGTGTTCTGCCGGGACAGCCTTTGGGCTACCTCTCTCACGTCCCTTCCATCCACACAGCTTGTATTCCTAACTCACTCACAACTTTCCAAAAGTCAACTGCAACCAAGAATCACAGTGATTCCTGAAGTCCTTGAATAGGACTTGACTCAAAGGACAATGCCCAACAAAACCAGAGACCTCCAGAGGTGGACCTCTGGTTTGGCCAGCCAATTCCCATTGCCACCATTACGTCTTTACGGTACAAGAACTGTTGTTTTTTTAAGGCTGAGCACCTTGAGGAGCAAGATCCTTCAGTTTATACCTCAAAACATAGAAGGGGCTGACATCAGTAGGTCCATCGGGGTGCCTGACACCTTTGTAAGCTGGAAGCCGTGCCTGGCTGGCTGGTCATCGCTGCCTATACATGTGTGGTAAAAGACAACATAGTGCTGGGCTTCTTTCAGCAGCTGCTCATCTCCTCCAAGGGCACAGCAGAAAAGTGCTACAGAAAATACCCTATCCATCCCCTGCTTAAGGCTACATTATTCTAGGATATTAGAAAAGCCTCTGAGACAACAAGGCTAAGGAGAAACTTTTGGGATATTAAGATCACAATATGTACAACTCTGAAGGAGTACACTGACAAGGTGACGTTGGTCTTACCACCAGAATTCAAATGCTGGTGGATGCAATCACCTACACAGAAGGATTTTGCAAATTAAGAGCATGCTAGAAGGCACAGAGAGAATTTTTGGTTGTCCTTAAAAAACACACAGAAGTAGCCCATCAAGGCTTTTTTAACTCGGAGTTTGTCTTCTAACATTCACCCTTGCAAGCAATGTAAAACCCAGAGGTGGATGTTGTGCTGTGCAAGAAAGGTTCTCACAGGCATTGTCAATAGTCTGCCAGGTATTTCCCATCTGAAAATAATGATAATTTTCCATACCTTAGGATATGCGTACTTTGCATAAATGTCAAATAAACCCTCAGCCTTGCCACAACTGGGCTTTCTCTACATTAGAAAAACCCCATATGTTGATTTGTAGTCACCTCCAGTAGTGTGACTTGCAGAAGAGATATGAAGTACAGGATCCTTAGTTTAGCCAAATGTAAAATATAAGCATAATTGCACTTTAAAGACATGCAGCTTTCAGCTGCAGAAACAGAGATCATCTACGATGACCAGATTCTATTGCATCTGGAAAAAGATTAATTCTTGACACCAAACCCTGACTTTCTGTTTTGCTGAACTTACTCTTTCTAGTATAAACTTGAGATTGGCACATGAGTGCTGTGGATTACTGTGTAAAGTCCCAGCTGGAGCAAGTGTCTGAACGTGTTGTGTAACTGACTCACACAGGAAGAAAAGGAGAACCTGGTAAAATACTTCATTTATAAAATATGAGCTGAATTCTTGTCTGTACCAGTGAGTAGCTCTGAATTCGGTACAGCCACACAGGTATAACTGAAAGGAGAATTTGGCCACTTGTAGAAACAATAAATTCATAAAGATTCTATTTGATTTATTAATTCTTAGCAACACACAAAGTAAAGAAACACTGGGTGTTTTTATAACTTATTGCATCTGACTTTAAAGAACAAAAAATGTAGGAAGCAAGAAAAAGAGCAGAGCCTGCCTATAAAAAACTGAATAAAGGTAGGTGCTTTCCTTTTTAACAGTTTCTGGGATTGCTTCTTAGTCTTTTAACAGTATCCACTTAATTACATGGAAAAAAGATTGGAAGAAAACTATCAACAAAGGATCAAAGCAGTTAAAATTAAAAAGACATTTCTGTCCTCTGTCATGCTTAGAGTCATATGATCCGCCAGGTATAAACCAACACAATTCCATTGAGATGAAACAATCTGGACAAGTTTCTTTTAAATGGGC
The DNA here is from genome assembly GCA_013400055.1 of Nycticryphes semicollaris. Taxonomy (NCBI): domain Eukaryota; kingdom Metazoa; phylum Chordata; class Aves; order Charadriiformes; family Rostratulidae; genus Nycticryphes; species Nycticryphes semicollaris. The sequence goes on along the minus strand of VXBJ01016095.1, from coordinate 52,252 downwards.
AATACTGTGAAGCAGGATACAGGCAGTAGCAATAAAGTTCATTATAGTGGTGATTTTAGACCCCTAATGAACAGCCAGCTTGTGATCCATGAAGTAGTTCTGTGACTAGGCTGAGGTATTCCCGCTCAGGACACAATCTCTATGCAAACCGTAGTACTTACTAAGAACTGAGACTAAATACCAACAACTACTGAAGGTGCAAGGCAGCAATAAAAAAAAAATAAGTTTTCTTGTTCTCTGTTCTTTCCAATACATGTTTTGATGGGCTCCTTCAAAGGGTGCTGCTGCCGAAGAGTGCCCCTCGTATGAATCTGATGCTATGTCCAGCGCCATTCAACTGCTAGTGCCTGAGCTCCAGGTTCCAGAGATAATTTTAAAGTTATGAAGTATCTCACCTGCTAATTCCCCCCATATGAAGAACAGGCTCCTTAAATGATGCTCCTGTGTAAGAGTCTAATTCAATCAAAATAAGTTCAGAACTATACATGTCTATACGTTCACATGCACACCCCTACACACACATATAGAATCAGAGAATTCTCTAAGTTTCAAGGGACTTTTAAAGTCATCTGGTCCAACCATCAACCCAACTCTGATAAAACCTACCACTAACCCATGTCTCTAAGCACTATGTCAACCCAGCTTTTCAGTCCCTCCAGGATGGGGCCTCAACCCCTTTCTGTGTCAAAATTGTTCCTGATCTCCAATCTGAACCTCCCCTCGCACAACTTGAGGCCATTTCCTCTTGTCCCATCACCTGTGATTTGGGAGAAGAGACCGTCCCCCCTGGCTACACCCTCCTTTCAGGGAGTTGGAGAGAGCGAGAAGGTCTCCCCTCAGCCTCCTCCAGGCTGGACACCCCCAGCTCCCTCAGCTTCTCCTCATAAGGCTTATTCTCCAGACCCCTCACCAGCTCTGTTGCCCTTCTCTGGACCTGCTCCAGCCCCTCAATCTCTTTTTTGTGGGAAGGGGCCCAGAACTGGACCCAGCACTGGAGGTGGGGCCTCACCAGTGCCCAGTACAAGGGGACGATCCCCTCCCGAGTCCTACTCCCCACACTGTTCCTGATGCAGGCCTTCTTGGCCACCTGGGCACACTGCTGGCTCAGATGTGTGTAAACGCCCCTCACCCCTCTGCAAGTACTTATACCAGGTCTGAATCTGCACAGGATTTTCAGCCCTGAAACAGACACTCATGCTGCATCCAAAACATCTCATTATTTTCCATAGCGATGGTGGCGTGAGGTTTCCAAGTATGAGCTGATACCACAGATACTACAGATTACTTGGCATGGGAAAAATTTGGGGTTTCCTTTGTACCAAACAGAAAATATTTCAGGAAATGCACAGACAGGCAAGAGCACAGTCAGAAAATACTCTGTTGTCCATTCAGGTCTTATTTATCTGTTTTAAATCTGATACTAATTCAGCAATTCTTTCAGGTATTTTACTTCTCAGTTCACTAGCCAAAATTAACAACCTTGCGAGCCAATACTCCAGCCATTCCCATGCCTACAGCGAGCATCACCTCATCCAGATGTTCCCTGCCAACAGCAGGCTTAAAACGTGTGGAATAAGGGTACAAGTTGCATTTATCTTAATTTAATAATTAGTCTTCTGGATGACAATGACCACATCTCATACATTAATAGCCTCCATTGTGTGATCACCAGTATCAATCACAGCTGCTCCATAATGAATCTCATAGAAATATTCAATCAGTGATGGAGAGGGCCTTTGAGATCCACAGAATGAGTTTCAGATGTTTGCAGAGCGCTCTGAGGTAGGCTGCAGCTCACACAAGGGAAGCTCTACCAGGTGTTTGCAGTTTCATGCCTGCTGCATAAGTAATGTAACCCATAAAAAGGATATTATTTTTTTTCCTTCCTCAGAGAAACTCAGCTAGGGGAAGCAGAAAAAATAAGGTAAAGAAGCACTTTTGGAAATGGAATTTTTGACCAATAGGGGTGAAATTCACCTTAGTGTTATAGGATTTGATAGGAAAAGGCCAAAACATGGGGGGTTTTTTGTTGTTGGGAAAGACTTTAGGTGTTTTAGAGGTACAAGAATGCATGAATATAGAGTGTCTATGTTGAAACACATAATGTGTCCAACTGTGAAGGAAATATTCAGTCTTTCCCCAAATTTTATGGACTATTTTCTCTCCTGTCTTGCAGACAGTGCCTTAAATATAAATACATCTAAGGGTCCATCCCGCTGGCCTTGGTGTCTCAAGCTATGCATCATGTTACTGTTTTCCCCTTAAATGCTTCCCTTTGCTGAAATGCAGAGCACAATAGATACTTGATCCGTACCCCTGAGGTTAAAAGACAGGAACAGGGGTATGTGCTGATCCTCTACACTCCTATACAGACTCTAAGGGGCTTTTAAGGCACAGCAGGGCAAGGATCCAGAGAGTTTTGGAGTCGGTTTCAACAATGTTCCCTTCCAGAAATTGGGACTATGTCTGCTGAAAGGAAGCCACCTCGCAGGCCCATGCTCCAGTCTCCTGTTGCATATTGCTTTCAGGCCATACAAGCATCACACTTTTCCTTTGTACCAGTTTTCTTTTCCCTATATGCTGTATTTTTCCTGTGATTATCCCATGGGTCTGACAAGGAATTTTACCCTTTTGCCTGGGTATGTTTGAATTACTGTAGGGGTGGGATCCATTCAATCTCTGTGTACAGACACTGAACCAGTATAACTTAGATACCAGTTATCTCATTCCTTGTAGCTGCAAAATAAGGCTGTCACACAGCAGCCCTTTCTCACGTGAAAGCTGCCTATGTGTAGTCCCAGTACTCACAAGGGAAAAAAAAAAAACAAAAAAAAAAACAAACCAACAAAAACCAGAAGGGCCAAACACTGTGAGGGAAACCTCGTGAGAGAAAACTGCCTTGTTCAAGTTCCCATTGGCAAACTAAGACACCCCAAGAACAACTTTCCCTGGCAAGCTGAAAATACCTATTTCCAGAGACAGGTGAGGATGTAAAACTGGAACAGATTAGGAGGAGGGAGGAAAAAAGTTAAGTGATATTCTTTGAGCCTCAAAAGTACTGCTGGGCAGCAGACACCCCTGCTGCGTCCAAATGTGCATGTCTCAAGCTAAATACAGCAGCTTAGGCGGAGTGGCTGTGGCAGAGTGCAGTCGGGCCGTCAGTCGGACATGCTCCTTTGATTCCCTGCCCAGTTCCAGTATAGCCTCTAGCAGTCTGCGGCCAAGGGACAGCCTTAATTTGTGGCAGCTGGACACGGTCAGCGAGGCACCATATGGCAGCTGGGAGAAGCCATTGCTTTGCCCTCCCCTGGGATAGCCTTTGCAGTGGTGGAAGGGAAGCTCTGGCCCCACAGGGATGGCTCCCAAGCCCTGTGTAGTTCCAGCCTTGGGTCCTGCACCAGTGTCTTTAAGTGGACAGCAAAAAACTTGGTGTTAATCCGCCTCCAAATGTCTGTCCAGGCACATCCTTCAATATCCAGAGAGACTACAGCCCCAGCCTCCTCCAGAGAAATCTCTCGTGGAGTTAAATGTTCTTACATTTACACCAAAACTGAGACCTTCACACCAAGGCCACCATTTCTGCACCACTGCAGTAGCAGCCACTGGGATGCCCTCCTGCGGTGTGACTTGGGTGACAGCAGCTCCCAGGGGTCACAGCTTGGACAAAGTACCGCAGATTTGGGAGCTAAATGCTTCAAAGGCATCTGGTTTCAATAAAACTGGAAACTGGGCCACGTTTGGTCTGCACAAGTCTGTCCCAGGTACAGCACTGACGTCTTATCTCAGCAGCATCTTAGCTTTGCCATACCCTTGCGTTAAAAATCAGATCATATTTATGTGCATACACTTACAGATAATGTGGCAATCTTCTTAAAAGACATTAATGTAACGTCTTCATAGATGAGCCAGTAAGAATACTAAAATCATAAAAGACAGGGAACAATAAATCACAATATGACACTCTGAACATCCTTTATGCTCTTTTCTTAATGTTGCAGGATCCAGAGGTGGTTGGTTTGTTTTTTAAATACACACGTTAACCTAAGACAAGAGCAGTAAAAGAAAGAAAACAGAGAAAGCCCATCCAAATTTCACATGTGAAAACAGGTATTTCTATATAGTTTAGTCTAAAGACACAAGTCAGCCTACCTTTCCAAAAGGGCCAGACATAAAACCAACTTTATCTGTGGCTTCAGACATACTCAGCAAAGTTCTGGATTAGCTCTAGCCATTTGGCAATTCAAGATTCAAACCCCATTACCTCTTTCATAAACCCAATTCACAAACCTTCAACTGTATAGTGAATTCACATTATTTCATATATGCAGAACCTGAGAAATGGAAGTTTATAAAATTCTTGTACTCAATGACTGGATCAGAACATGTGTCTTCTCTTTAGGATTAGAAAAGAGGTTAGGAGGTAGATGCTCAGACTGAACATGAAACTCAACAGCTATTTTCATCCATTTCTTGTCTTCTTCCTCAAAGGTCATTTTGACCATGAGCATGATGAGCCAACTTAGCTTTAAAAAATAAATAAATTGTTCAGATCACTCCTTTTGGGGGTTCACTACTGTTTAAAACCTCATTAATACTTTTGAACTTGAAATTAAAAAAATATTATGGGTCTATTATGGCTTGACCTACCCATACATTTTGCTGAGTGGAAAGATTTACTATCAGATGTTAGACAGACAGCGTGCCTTGCAGGCGAGGGGAGAGACCCCTTAGTCCATCAGGTTTACACTTGCACTTTTGGTCTCAATAAAGCAGGGAGCTTCCTCTCAGAAGACCTTGCTGGCTTTTGGGAGGTTTCCTTTGCAGTGTTTGCCCCACTGTTTCCTGTCCTGGTTTGAGGGAAAACAAACCAATTTTCTGTTCAGTAATTTTACTTTTTCAGCTGGGCCTCTTCTACCTCACTAAACTCTGAAATGAACAGCTGGTTGTTCAGAAACTGTTCCCTCTCAGGGGGATCAGACCTGATCACACCAAGGGATGGTGCAGAGAGGCCCTGGCTTATCCTTATTGCTGGAACA
>VXBJ01016095.1:31337-47087 GCA_013400055.1 Nycticryphes semicollaris | reverse complement strand
GTTGTGGAGTCTCCTTCTCTGGAGACATTCCAAACCCGCCTGGACGCGTTCCTGTGTGACCTGCTCTGGGTGTTTCTGCTCCGGCAGGGGGATTGGACTAGATGAGCTTTCAAGGTCTCTTTCAATCCCTGAGATTCTGTGATTCTGTGATTTTTGTATATATTGTATCCATCTCATTATTTTTTCTTCTTATTATTTTAGTTTTAGCATTAATACTTCATTAAAGTATTTTATTTCATTCTAAACTTGTAAATCTCCTTATTCTCTTCCTCTCCTTTCTTTTTTTTGGGGGAGGAAGGACCATCTGTCAGTCTGGTTTCGGTAAATTCTGCTGAAGCCACAACATTGCCCCACAAAGCAATGACCAGGGCTCCTCACAGGCGAGGAAAGATTTCCTGGTGGCTTTCAAGATCTTTTGGTGAGCACCTTTGCTTTCACAGAGCCTGGCCCTCATTTTGGATAAGCTGGGTAACAAAACAATGTGGAACAGAAAATATATTCGGTGCCAAAGATATGATGCCACTGAAAAGCAGCTGAATCCCTCCCTTTACCAGTTGTCAGTCAGTCCATAACTTGCCATCTGAAGCTGCAAGGGCAGCTGCTAAGCTGGAGGGACAAGCATTACTCAGCACCAAGAGCTACACAAACAAACCTGAGATAACTGGTGTGCACCACACTCATCTCTCAAAACTGCCACAGAGATCAACCCTCCCTTCACTCCTCTCTCCTGGCACCGCCGACTCATCAATTAGGCATGGGGTTACTGGACAACTCTCTTGCTCTCAGCCCCTCACCAAGTGGACAGGGAGAGGCTGTGAGCACTGGGAAAGAGGTGGTGGGATCAGGGAAAAATGTTCTGGAAATAAAACAATGTTGGGCAAGGACGGGCTTGCCTTGGTAGTACGGTGAAAGAGTTGCCATATATTACTGTAATGAGATTTTGATGACAGATTAGTTTGGTGCTGTTGAACCGCAGGCACTCTCTGCCTCCCTGCGTCTCCCCTGCTTTTCATTGTGTTCCTTCTCAAGGTTTCCCTTGGAGGAGGTGGGGAGAGGATGGGGCAGAAGCGCAGGAGGAAGGCAGTCTACCACATGCCCCCCCCTCATTAGCAGCAATGTCATCAGAGGATGACCTGGGTGCAGGAACCTGAGGATGTGGCAGGACTGAGCTGCAGGGATCAGTCACGCCCGGGGTACAGCCAGACGGTAACAGGAAAGTCACCCGGGTCCTCTTCAGTACCAGCACTAAGACTGATGAAGGGAAGGGCTGCTCCTCCTTGGGAACTGAATTAGCCCAACCAATGCGCCATCCGCCAGGAACTGTGTAGGCCTCCTCTGAGAGTTCTCCTCTGCTGCGATTTGTGTCACTGCAAACCAATTGTCAGTGGTGGACCTTAGCTCAGCATCAGACCCTCAGGTCTGAAAAGGGTAGAAAGGGAAAGACATGCCCAGAGCAGTGTGTGATGGCAAAATAGAGTGTTTCCAACCAAAAAGAGGTAACAAAAGGATAAACTGCGCCAGGATAACTTATCAGCAACTTCAGAATATACAGAAGTGGAAATGGTTAAATTAAATTATACTTTAGTGCTCTTTCTGGTCTGCTTGAGTATCATGAATATTGTAATCAGGATAGTGATAATTTGGATATCTTAGCAGAACAGAAGGACACAGTCCCCCAAAAGTGTTAGATTGTATCAGCGTGGAAATCCCACTAACGGGAAATTTCAAAGATCTCCAGTCAGATCCTTAACTGCTTCCGTGGCAGTTACGGTGTTCCCTTCTTCCAGATTATGTTTTGTTATTTAATTCTTTAAAAAAATATCTCCACTAATAATTAACAAAGATTTGTATCTGAGAAAATGATTTCATTTGCCTGTTAGGTAGGAGAAGATCAAAACTTCACACGGTGACAGTCCCGAGGGACAACGGGTGGCAGCTTCACTGCTCCTCGGTGTCTCATCAAGCTAATCCAGAGTGTCACAGGCAGCAGGAGCCCACAGGTGCTGAACGCAACCTTCTCCTGGGTGCTTTGTCACCAAGCCCGTCCTCAACAGATTTTCTTGAGCAACCTCACCGAGGACTGGAGCTTACAAACACAGTGTTCCAAACGACTGCTGTTTAACTAAAGCGAGCAATTAATAAAGCAGCTGATCAGCATGACTAAAAGCAAAGATACCGTTAGGTTTTTTCTGTTGGTCTGACACTGGAGAATTTACTGTTCTGGCAGAGGTGGGTTTCTTGCTGCTGCTGTGAAAGGTAGCACACACGGAAAGATCTTCAGGCTTTCATCCCTAAGTGTTAGTAATTAAATTGCTACAGAGACAGAATATAGTGAGGAGGGGGAAAAAAGCCAAGTCCTCAAAAAAGACAATGTTTTCCAGGCCACAAATGGCAGCTCAGTTTTTCCTTTTAATAACCATTCAGTGCTGCTGCTGCAAATTTCTGCCAAATTTCTTGTGCAAATTTTACTCAATTTTTAGTCTACCAAAATTATATTCACCTCAGTTGGAGTTTTATTGGCACTGGAAGTGAACGAAAAACCTGAGCAAGGGCTTTGGAATGTGGTTGAGATATTATATGTCTTTGCATGTGTGTTTATTCCTTTTTAAACATTATTATTTATACCCTCTGGAAGCAAGAGGGAAAAAAAAAGAGGGGATGTAATATAGGTTAGTTTAACAAAACAACAATGATTTGCATTGCTGCTGACAACTATCTTCACTCTGCAGCGTTGAGAAGTGCCAGATGGCGAATTTGGAACAGTTAGCAGCAGAAAATGCGACCATCCCAGGTTCAGGGAGTCTCTGAAAGGAGGATTTGGAAACTGGAACTCCACATAAGGATACAATCCAGAATCCACTTTTACTGAAGAGGTGGCTGCGGGCAGCATGCAGTGCATTAGAAGTGCTTTAAGGTCTCTGTTCTATTATTTGTCTCCATTCAGCTTCTGAAAAGGAGGAGGTAAAATCTCTTCTGAATGTATATATATAGAAGGTTTGGAAGAAGACACTGACAACACAGGAGTCAGCTTAATAAATAGGAACATGCATCACTGCAAGTAGGAACCTAGACTGGAGTTCAAATTTGATGTTTTTAGGAAAGACTCAGTGAGTATATTGGTTATATCTGCTGCCAAAATAAGCGTTTTCCACTGACTTATGCTACACGCTGGGATTTCACACCTACACATTCTAATGGGAAGGAGTGGTCACAGAATCACAGAATGTGAGGGACTGGAAGGGACCTTGAAAGATCATCTAGTCCAATCCCCCTGACGGAGCAGGAACACCCAGAGCAGGTCACACAGGAACGCGTCCAGGCGGGTTTGGAATGTCTCCAGAGAAGGAGACTCCACAACCTCTCTGGGCAGCCTCTGCCAGTGTTCTGTTACCCTCACCCTGAAGAAGCCTTTCCTCATATTTAAGTGGAACCTCCCATGTTCCAGCTGGCACCCATTGCCCCTTGTCCTATCATTGCCTGCTACTGAGAAGAGCCTGGCTCCATCCTCCTGACACTCACCCTTTACATATTTATGAACATGAATGAGGTCACCCCTCAGTCTCCTCTTCTCCAAGCTAAAGAGACCCAGCTCCCTCAGCATTTCCTTCTATGGGAGATGCTCCACTCCCTTCATCATCTCTGTGGCTCTGCACACATCTGGCCAGCAGGAGCAGGGTTAGAGTCATCAGCTGGGACAGCTGTGTCAGGGAGGCAATGTGTGATCCCGGCCTGAGAGTCACATTCCTGTTTCTTTCTCTTTTCTTAACAGAGTAGACATCAGACAACAGCAGGTTGGGATATCTAGCTGGATCTGGGAGCCCTCCATTGTCCCTAACGCTGAGCGGCAGGTATATGAACTGCGCGAGTCACTGTCTTAAGACGTGTGTCTAAGACACATTGAGTAAATCCCACCTTTTAGGGTACAAGTTTTTCTTGACTACATCAAGTGCTTTTAGGTGAGATGTGAGTGCCCAAACAGACACATCACATCACCATAAGCACCCCAGGGTGTCCCACCTGGTCTCTTACTGCCTCCCCAGAGGGGCACAAGTCTTGTAGATCATCTGCTCAGGCTTTGTCTTTTAAAGGAGGATTTTTATTACATCTGCCAGTCCTGTCTAAACACCCTGAATACCTCCGGGGCACACCTGCAGTGGTGGCCAGGCACCTGAATTGCTCTCCTCAGGGGGTTCATTTACCAGGTAAAATCAAATCCATTTTGAACACAAAATTTTGCATGAGGAGAAAGACGGCAAGACGTAACATATCAGAGCCAAGGTCCACTGAAGGCACTATGCTTCCTCCAACTGTGCTAATTAAATGGATGCTTAAAGACCAGAAAGAACAAGGCAGGCACATATAAAACTTCCTATTAGTAATCTCCCATTCTCCAACTGTTTTTGGCTTGGGACGGCTTGATTAAGATGTGGTCCCTGCGTATTTAATAATTCTCTTTGGGCTTCTCTTCCAAGAACATATTCCCTTGAACTCAAACTGACTTTTACCAAAAACAGAAGCGAAAGAAGACAAACATCCTGCCTTCTCCAAGCACCTAGCAGTACTGAAATGTATCCCAAAATAGAGAAAGCCCTCAAAGACCACGGGATCATTCCTGGCTCAGTATAAGATAAACAGAGTGACAGAACAGAAACTATTTCAAAAATATTTCTTGCTAAAAATGGTGTTTGGGCAGGTTACAGGTAAGGCTTGTAAGCATCCACTGAGTCTCAAAGGCCTAAGACTATGCTAGCACTTGATCTGAAACATACTGGCCTTTTTTTCAAGTTCTGAAAAACTGTAAGGAACTACATCAAGGGTTTTTTAAGCAATGGAAAGAGGTTATTGTACTACAGATGGAAAATCACATTCCTTATACATCTTGTATGACTCCTTGCTAATCCTTCAGTACAAAAAACACACCTTCAAATTAATTCTTAATTATCGATCTTTAGACCATTATATTCTGCTTCTCTTAATCCCTCCTGCTGATCCCAAATTTAAAATGCATTCTTCCAAACCTCATCCATGACTATAAATGTTACAACTCTATTTATACTTCGTTATTGTTTCATAGGTTCATCAATTAAATAAATTCAGATTGGAAAACATTGGGGGAAAATACCTTTTGTAGAACATAAATATTCAATTGTAAAAACAGCAATGTAAATGCCGAGACAGGCAACAACGTTGATATGCCAGTCAGCACCAAGCACATTTGAATGAAGGGTGGGACGACATCTCAGTAGCAAGAGGCAAAACATACCATAGGAGTGGTGATTATTTCAAAACCATGTGTAATAAACTCGGAAAATTCATAGTGAATATGGGAACAGGCTATAGAAAGGCAAAGAGGTAGAGAGATCGAACGACCTGACAAGGAGCTCAGAGGACAATGTTTTTGTCTCTTTTTTTTCCTCTTTTGATGTCACCAAAGGGCAGAATTCAAATTGTCAGTGAAGTAAATAATTCCAAGAGAAGACAGTAAATTAATTACTTGGGCAGCCAAAATAACATTGGAGTCCTCCTAAGGAATGACATTTCACGATTGCTTTGTGATACAGATGAAGATACAAGAGGTCTCGAGTAAACTGCAGCACCTCTCTGGAGCCTGCTGTTGTTCATAGTTTGAGAAACTTTTATTTCAAAGCTTATCTGGCCAGACTTTGAGGTCACTAACAGTTGTGCAAAGCCAAAATAACTCCCCTGGCACCTCTACACATCCTCTTTGAACTCCAGGGGTGTAACAATGTGAGACGTGCGCCCAGGGACCTTTCCCAGGACCAGGTTTTGGGCTTCTGGTGCCAAGGACTTGAGAGAACACTGAACAGAACAGCGGTAGGAACTGGGAAGGCTTTAGTAGATGTTTTCCTAAGTTTGCTGAGTTCAAGAGTGGTCTCTGAGGAAAAAGGATGACTAATACATAATGCCATAACTTTAAAAGCGAACCTATAGAGACATAGTAGGAAACTACACACTAGTCAGTTTGACATGAGTTGTGAGCAAAAGCCTTTGAAAGTTTTTTAAGAGTCAAAAGGGAGAACATTTGGAAAAGCGCAGATTAACTGAAAATAGCCAGCGTGGCTTCAGGAAGGGGAGGTCACCATGGCTCACTTGCAGAGGGGAATTCTGCACGGATGTTACTGCTGGGCTAGGCAAGGGGCTACGGCACACCACTGCCGGGGCTGGGCGTTTCTCAAAACAACCTGACAAGCTCCACGGCGGTAATTAATGGGCAAGGCATGGAGTTTATGGAATTGGAGGAGGCTCGGCATGTTTTGACTGAGTATGGGCTAAAGGAGAGACTACAAAAGATGACCTAAAATGGAATATTCTAAACGTGAAAAATAAAAGAGGGCTACTTAAAAAAGCACTGCAGGAATTTGAACTGGCATGAATAAATCTGGGGGGGGGGGGGAAGAAAAAAGAAAAGAGAAACAAACCACACAAATGAGAGAGGAGAGGAAGTTTTGTTATTGATTCAGCAGATGGTGACCAAGATCATCACACCACTTTCTTTGCAACACTCTGCGGTGATACGGGATAGCACCACATTGCCAAGGATTTCAAAGTTGCTGGCAAATAACGAGCCCCTCAACGCAGTGTGCGTTCGGTGAGGATTGCTATGGCCCTTTAATACAAGAGGGAAAACAGAAGCACCACAATATTAATGTCTTGCCCAAGCTCACACCTCCTACTTCAGCTGTCTGGCGTCAGCAGTGCTTGCAGGAGAAAGGCAAAACCTGGGAGTAGAATCCTGGCAGGTAAGAAAAAAGGAAAATGTTTTTTTTTTTCAATACCTAGTTTTAAAATAAATGTGCTTCAAATTTGGGGGCCAGATTTTGTGAGGCGAGGGAATGGCACTGATTGATTCCACCTAGGGATTTGTCCATTGAAGCCTACCCCTCTGCCCTCCCTGGTGAGGTCCCCAGGGCTGGGTGCTCTGGGACACCCAAGGGAGATTCAGGGTGACTTCTGGCTGGGGTCACTCTCACAGCCAGATGATTTTCAAAAATCACCACCCTTTATCTCCTGGTAGAAATATATCCTGGGGGCCCAGTGTTTCAAAGATGCAGACGGAAATAACGCCACAGTGCGACTGCGCCTCACCTAATTGCCAGGCAGGAAACTCAACTTAGAAGCTGCTCACGCCGCACAAACATGGCCTGGAGGAAAGCCCACAAACACGTATTGCTGTTATCACCGTACTGCTGACAGCACCAATAATAAAAAGCCTTCTTGTTTTATTAGTAACCTTCCGCTATCACTGAACGCCGTGATTCCCAGGTGCCGCCGTGGGGACCCTGGCTCTGGGAGCCGTGCTGGGCAAGTAGGTGCAGGAGAGAGGCAGGTGGGGTGTTTTTCAGAAAAGTCTGGGTGCCTCAAGTCCAGATCTGTCCCCTGGGAAAGACCAAGTTCCTGAAGCGTCATCCAACTGCCAGGAGACCAAGCGGCTCCATCCCAGACAAAGAGAGGCTGGGGCTGCTCAGCCTCCTGTGCTATGTTAAACCTCCCCTCCAAGTAATGAATCACAGAGCCACAGGTTTCCCCGAGCAACCTTTTCCAGGCTTCTCCTGCTGTTGACGGGAACTATAAAGGCCAGGACTTTCCCCTGCCTGCCTGTGGGTTTCAAGGCCTCTTTTTCCTTTCCTTTTCTGGTGCTTCTTACATATTCTAATTAGCTTTCCTGGAGGAGTTTTACAATATGAAGATAAGAAGCAGCTTATCCTAGGCAGTTGTTTGTCTTCACATTTTCCCCCAGAAAAAAAAGAGAAAAGGACTTTCAAGGACTGAGTTTCCTATCTGCACGTTATTTGAGGGGCTAGAGGACAGAAATGCTCTGGGCGGTCAAGCAGGAAACTTTAAAAGGAATCCATCCGAAATGCAATAAACCAAATATTTGCAGGGATTTTTGAGGAATTCCAGCATAACCCACTCCTCCCTTTTTATTAGCTTCACTGGTGCTTGATGAGGCAGCTACATTCTCCAAGCAACTGACAAAAGCCACTTTTATACCATTATTTAAGAAGCAGCTTATGTGGCTGCATGACTGTGTTACCCCACCGGAGAGGAGCTTTCTGAGCCATGCCTTGAGCTGAAATTTCCTTTTCCCAATCTCACTTTTTTGGGGAAGAGAAATATTTGCTTTCCTTGAACAACTAGCTTTCGGAGTCAGCCGGGCATAGCTGACAATACGTGTTGTTAAGCCACAGGGTGATTTTTTAATAAAAGACTGGGGCTTGTGTCTTTCCCTTGACAGATATCCTGGCACTTATTAGCTCTGTATCCTGAGAGTTTTAATTTCATAGCACACAGCTTGGCCCACAAATGGCCAAAACTGAACTCAGTTTCCCCTCGTACATTTATCACGGTCCTGGTTGCAGTGTCAGGACAGAGGCCAAGTTTGCTCACCTTACTGGAGTGGCTTTCAAGCTCAGGAAAAACCAGTGGAACTCCCTCCTGCAGCATGCTGTGGGGATTCGAGTATCGAAGGGCTTTAAAGTACAATTGAATCCAAACAGGAAGATACAGACATAGCCTCTAGTTCAAAAAAAGGCCTAGGTGGCGGAATGCCAGAAAGGAGTTAGAAATATTGGGCAAGTATCATCGTAATATAGCCCTGGTTTGATTCTAAAATACCGTCTCCAGTGAAGCAATGATGTGTCCACTACCAAGCTAAGTAGCCTAGCAGATGCTGAAAGCAAAGTTGAGCCCCATGAGGAGGAAGCCGTTTTTCACAACACCGAGCTACAGCACACATATTTTATTCTGAATATGTCCCTCTTGTCATTTCTTTTTTTCTGGGCTTTGTTTGGATATGTGCAAACAGTGTTCAGCTTATAGAAATGACCCCAAGAACAAGAGAAGAAAGCAGGCACAAGGAGGTGTCATACAGAATCTCAGGGACTGGAAGGGACCTTGAAAGATCATCTAGTCCAATCCCCCTGCCGGAGCAGGAACACCTAGAGCAGGTCACACAGGAACGCGTCCATGTGCAAGGCTATGATTTCAGACAAGGTTTCTGTATGACAAGGAATGGGAGATCTTGGAAGGGATTTTAAGATGGATCGAGGCTTGGATGGCAGAGAATTTGGAGGTTTGAGGACGGGGTTTGTAAGAGTTGGGGTTGGGGAAAAGGAAGGAGGATCATTGGGGTTTGGGTGGGAGGATAACAAAGGAATGAAGAATAACATGGTCACCCTCTCCCCTCTGTCCACATGGGCATTCCTGATCATGGTGATCTTTCTGAAGAGAAGAGAATTAGGCTTCCTTCTTCCCATTTTCTCTTACTCACCTACATACATACGCAAACAAACGCACGTGCCCCTGACTGTCCAGTACCTATTCCTCATCCCATTTTTGCTATTGGAACACTGTATCGGATTTTTATTCTGTTGATGGAGTTTGGGAGAGTAAGAACGTCTTCACTTTCAGTGGTGATCTCGACACACTTCAAAGCACTCTGTTGAGCAGTTTCCTACACAGGAGAAAAATGATAGACTACGGCTCACCCTTCCCACCATCCCAACCCATTCCATCTCCTACATCAACGAGGGGAGCGCATATTTGTACTGCCTGTCTGTGCTCCTCCCTAACCAACAGGTAACATCTTCAGTCCATGAGAAAAGGCTCTTATTCTTAGGTCCCAAGGTTCCAGACTGATTACCTGGGAATGCCCCAGCCAGAGGCTACGTTCTGGGCACTGCATCCCAGGAGGTAACCGATGAATCTGGACTGTGCCATGTCTCCTGGGAGACAGATTTGCAGCATTTTTTGGGAAAGCAGCAAGGGCACAGTTTTTCAAACACATCACAGGAGAAGATACTTGTCTAACACATGGCTGACTAGAATAATTTCAAGTCTTCAAAGAACTAGAGGAAGAGCATAGATAACCCAGTGCCAGAACACACAGGCCATCACTATTTTAGTATAAAAAATACTAACCAGAGTACTTCCTCTGCAGTATTAGGGATTTTGTAAAAGTTGCACATGGTTTTATGCAGGAAAAAAAACACCAAAACCCAACAAAACCAACTTTAGCAAAGTTTTAAGAAGTACTACATATTTACTGGGATTGGTTTTTTGCATGTCCTTCCTTGGAGGGAAACTATTACAATATTTTTATAACTCAGAAAAAATATGGAGTATATACTTTTAGATATTTGCTATTATTTTAAGGACACCATCAAATTTTCATTATATACAATATCTCTTTATATATTTCTATATACCGTGCTTGTCCATGTAGTGTATGTCTGTCTACCAAGTCTACAGCAGAAGCAAACTCAAATACCTTGAAAGACAAGAAAAAAGCTAAAGCTGGACACTATTCCAAACCACACCTCAGCTAAAAATCCATACACTCCCCAAAACACTAGGAACTAAATCGTTTAGGCCCATTTCCACTGCTGTGAAGTCTATTCTCCATTACTAGCGGCCATACAGGTGCTTCAATTTCTGTCAAAGTCTCCTGTGGACAAACTAATGTGGTAAGTTCCGTATCACATTCTCTTCTCCTTGTTGCTCTGCATCTTTCCTGTGTGCTGCTGACATAATGCCATTTAATTAACTTGTAGGAAAGGGTTGTATGGTTTTGAACACGTATTTTCTTCAGAACCAAAGCCATAGTTTTCCATGGGTTGTGGTTTTGTGGTTTGGGGGTTTTTTTTGACTCAGTCAAAAAATTTTCTTCAGCGTTGGAATAGGCTGCCCATCCCTGGATGTGTTTGAGAGTGGTTGAGATGTGGTGTTGGGGGGTCTGGTGTAGGGGAGAACTTTGTAGAGTGGGGCTGATGGTTGGACTCGATGATCCCAAGGGTTTTTTCCAACCTGAATGATTCTGTGATTACTGGAAGAGGTGAGGGTGTAATTGACCCCTCCACCATTGAGAAGGACTAGGAAAGGAACACAGGGAATCGATATGGCAATGACAATTCATAAGAGAGGATGCAGTTCTGGTCTGTCTGTCCTTTCCTCTCCTCACCCATCTGTTCAAAAAAGGAGTCTTAAAACAAAGAAAGAAAGTTGAGGACATAAAAAATATGGAGTAGTTTCCAGACAAGGAGGGATTCTATAGACTAAGATTCTTCATCTCTGGGGGAAGATTACTGTGAGAGGCTATGATGTAAACCAATAAAGTAATAGATAGTGTGTTTATTAACTGCTGTTCTCTGGTTATTGCAGGAAAAGGTAAGAGCCACCCACTGAATCTGGCCAGTGAAGGCACCCGATGAAAAAACAAGTTGAAAGTTAAGCTGCGGAAATACTTTCTATTTCACCTTAACTTACACCAAGCTCTTATGCTGAGGCATCCTCTGTGCCCCTATCTCCCCCTCTCCCTTCATGAAATTTTTTTCCATAGTCAACATTGCTTTCCACAAACCAAGCCTACTTGTGACTTCTTCCCTTCACCGTGGGCTACAGTCCTCTTCTCTTCCCTGTATGCCCACACGCTAATTGGACTGTCTCCCAGGCTATTGCCTCACTTGGCATCCTACTTCACACTGTGTTCCCAACAAACCATCTTTCAGCCGTGCTTTACTCCAAAATTATATTTACTAGGGGTTTTCAGAGTAATCAAGGAGGTTATGCCAGGAAGACTCTGCTGGGTCATTCTCACACTTTTCTGATGATGCTTCCATCCCCTCTCAGTTTTAGTCATTCATGATTCCTACTATTTACCCAAAGTGACCTTGACTTTGTTGCCTCTGTAGCTGGAGAGAAGAGCTGTCAAACACAGACTGCTGGGTGTGCAGGGGGACACGTGGATCTGATCTAGGTAGAGATGTCCCTGCTTACTGCAGGGGAGTTGGACTAGATGACATTTAAAGGTCCCTTCCAACCCATCACATTCTATGATTCTATGACTGGTACTGGCACTTTGGCAGGCAAGAATTAGTCTGGTTAGGACACCAGGCAGGAGGGAGAAGGGGAGAAAGTGGACAAGGAGGAAATGGTTTAAGTGCTATATATTAAGCTTTGCACTGCTGATCACTCAGGTAGAAACCTTTGGTAGGATGGTGCTCAGAGCTGGAACAGTACTCATCCATTTTTCACACAAGCTTTATTCTTAGAATCATAGGATGGTTAGAGTTGGAAGGGACCTGAAAGATCATCCAGTTCCAACCCCCCTCCCTGCCCTGGGCAGGGACACCTCCCACCAGACCAGGTTGCTCCAAGCCCCATCCAGCCTGGCCTTGAACCCCTCCAGGGATGCGGCAGCCACAGCTTCTCAGGGCAACCTGGGCCAGGGTCTCACCACCCTCACAGAAAAGAAGTTCTTCCTAGTATCTCAACTAAATCTCCCCTCTTCCAATTCAAAGCCGTTACCCCTTGTCCTGTCACTCCGCTCCCTGACAAAGAGTCCCTCCCCATCTCTCCTGTAGCCCCCTTCAGGTACTGGAAGGCTGCTCTAAGGTCTCCCCGTCTGCAGGCTGAACAACCCCAGGTGCAGCCCAGGATGGGGTTGGCTTTCTGGGCTGCCAGTGCACGCTGACGGTTTATGTGGAGCTTCTCACCCACCAGCTCTCCCAAGTCCTTCTCAGGGCTGCTCTGCAGCCATTCTCCACCCAACATGTATTTGTGCTTGGGATTGCCATGTCCCGGGTGCAGGACCCTGCACTTGGCTTGGTTGAACTTCATGTGATTTGCACATCTTGCTTTCATGTGGGTGGTAAGACAAAATTAATAAAATGAAAAAGGAAGTCTCTGTGCATTTTTGGCATGGTCTTTGTGCTATGAATTTTTCAGTTCTCATATGTCCTGCGCAGTATTTTTGAAAGACCATCCCAATCCATCTGGCTGGTGCAACCTGGAAGTACGGTTGCCAAAAGGAAGAAATAAGCATGGGGATGACAAATATTCATGGTGCATGAAATAAGAAAAGAAATTGTTCCTTTGGAGAGAAAAAAAAGAGAATAATACCTAAAGTATGGGAGATATTAATGAATATTGTAGTGCTGGCAAGAACATGCCAGGAATTGGTGCACATATGCTATTAATAACTTTTTAGATATTCTCCTTTATGCCGCACAGATAGGTTTACAGTATGTTTTTAACCAGCTCAGTAGAGAGATGAAGAAAATGGTACGGGACCAGGGAAGGCAATTATTTCCACTTCCTCCATGCAAAGGCATAATAATGACCTTAAAACAAGGCATTTCTCACTCTTTTATCTCTGGCTCCATCGTCACAACAAGCCTCTTGCATTGGCTCAAATTGCCTGCATGCACCAGACTCCAAATCTAGACTCAAAATCCAGAGTGTACAGGTTTGGGTTACTGGGTAACACCTGTCCCTATAACCAGAGAAATTATTCCCAGAGCTTGAAACCCCCTAGTGACCCACACATGCATCTGGTATTCGAACCCTCCCAAATCCAGACCGGTGTTGTAGGTGCTAGTGGCCTAAGTTGTGGTGCAGTGCAGAGCAAATCACCAGGTACGCAGCATCTGTAGTGTCACTTAATGGCACACAGATCTGACCTAAGCGACCGGGTGAAAACAGTTAACGTCAAAACTATGTTTAGAGTGAAAAAATGCAAGAAGTATAAAGCGAGAGCCCACATCAAAGTATCCGTGACTACTCTGAACGGCATTTGCACTTTCAGGCTCCCGGAGTATTATTTGCTTTAGCATTTGTGGTTGATCTGCAGTTGGACCAAGCAATATACTTCAGGAGTGCATCTGAGGAGATAATCTGGGAAAACAACAGGCTTTTGCTCCCTTTCCTGAACAGCATCATCATCAAAACTTTCTGAAATCAAAAACAAAAACACAGCAAAGCGCAAAAGGGGTCAAGTCCCGGTCAGGCTGGGACCTGGAGGGTGGCACATGCTTCTCTCCCTCAAAAACAACGCTTTGCTACATCTTCTCCAGATTAGTCACCAGGCAAATCTTTCATGGCCAAAATGAGGTGCTGAAGAGATACAAATTAAGGTAGAACAATGAAGAAGTTAGAGGAATTAAGCGGGGGTCGGAAGCTGATTTACAAACTACAATTAAGCAAAAGGAATCTATTAAATTTCTCCTGACTCATGTGAGGTGAGCCCAGAGGTTCACCTTGTCCTGGGTCTTCTCCATGGCAGTGATCAGCACTGAGCGCTTTGGGATGAGATATGTGAGTCAATGCCTCACCAAGTGTGCAAAGAACAGTCTCATGCCCCTTCTCTTCGATTCAAGCAAAGAATGGGATACATTTGCAGGCAAGTAGTATTGCAGAATATTGAAGAATAGCCCATTTTCACATCTCTTTCATTGGAACTTACACCTTCCTGACCAAGATTCTTTTGAATTGATGAACCGTATTTTCAAGGAGTGCTTAGAGTCACTTGTCATCCTCAGCCCTTTCCATTGCTATACCTGCCCTGATATAGGAAATGGAAATGACCACCTTTTTAGCTCAGTGCCGCAGCAGAAGGATCTCCGTGGCAGGAGCAGTCCCTTCACTCCACACATGTGCAGCCCCCGGCACGCAGAACCCCAGATGAAGGGCACCACTGCCAATAACATATACATATGAATCCATGAAGTATGAGACCTGAAAGTAATGTCAAATATTATTTTCACAATGTTTTGTAATATTCTGTCTCTACTGTGTGGTTTGTCCTGGTTTGAGGGAAAACAAACCAATTTTCTGTTCAGTAATTTTACTTTTTTAGCTGGGCCTCTTCTAACTCACTAAACTCTGAAATGAACAGCAGATTGTTCAGAAACTGTTCCCTCTCAGGGGGATCAGACCTGATCACACCAAGGGATGGTGCAGGGAGGCCCTGGCTTATCCTTATTGCTGGAACAGCCAAGGGCAGGGAATGGCGTTCTTTGCCCCGTTGGAGGGTGGGAAGCGGAAAAGCCTCAAGGGGTCACCCCTGTGGGGTGTGATGGCCGACGTCTGAGGAGGACTCTGTCTGTTCATCTGCCTTTGATTCCGATCTCAGCATTCCTGACTCCAGAGCTGGAATCCAGCTCCGGTCGGTCACAGAGTCCAGTCCGGGACTTTTCCCGATGCCTGCTGGTGACGTGACCACAGAGTCATTCTGGTTGAAAAAGACCCTTGGGATCATCGAGTCCAACCATCAGCACTACTTTACAAAGTCCTCCCCTACACCAGATCCCCCAACACCACATCTCAAACACTCTGAAACACATCCAGGGATGGGGACTCAGCCCCCTCCCTGGGCAGCCTAGTCCAGGGTCTGACCTGGGAGCTTGATACGGTTTTGTATATATTGTATCTATTTCATTATTTTTTTCCTTTATTTTGTGTTTTGTTTTAATTTTAGTATTAATACTTCATTAAAGTAGTTTAATTCATTCTGAAGTCATAAATCTCTTTAATCCCTTCCTCTCTTCTCTCTTTCTTAGGGGGGGAGTGAGGGGTCATCATCTGTCAGTCTGGTTTTGGTAATTTTGGCTGAAACCATGACAGAGTTTGATCTGTTTTCTTCTTTACTACAAAACATACTCTTAAGACAGAATAACCTTTTGTAGTACTATTTTGTATATTAACTGTAGGAAATATTGCCAGAGCCAGTAACATCCTACAAATTGGAAAGAACATCTAAAGTTTGGTCTTCCAATACCTATACATCATCTCCTCATTTGCACCCATGAGAGGGAGTGTAGACTGCGACCAGACCAGAAGAACAACAAAAGGCTGCAGCAGGAGTTCCCTGGGGCCACAGCAGAAGTAGAGTCTGTGATCTTCTCTGTATTACATGTTCTGAGCCAGAGTCTCCTCTGCTTTTCCAAAAAA
>VXBJ01016095.1:0-31247 GCA_013400055.1 Nycticryphes semicollaris | reverse complement strand
AGAAAAGAAAAGAAAAGAAAAGAAAAGAAAAGAAAAGAAAAGAAAAGAAAAGAAAAGAAAAGAAAAGAAAAGAAAAGAAAAGAAAAGAAAAGAGAAAAGAAAAGAAAAGTGGCTGAGACAAACTCCCCTGCTCTGTCATCATTTTCCGTCCTATTTCAGCTCTTCAGGGGAGAGAAGAACCAAAACCCATGTGTGCTTAACTACCATATCCAACTTTGAAATGCAGAAAAACTTCAGAAGGACAATAATTCACTAGGGACTGACTCATTCATTTTATGTCTCGAGGGTTATATTCTTAACTGAAATAAGTGACTGAGCCAAACAGTCACTGAACTCAGCTGAGGCCTGTCTGCTGCCCGACAACAAAGCTCACAGCTTTCCCGTTCTCCTCACTGTCTTTTGCTTTTTCTTGCTGAAAAGAGGTGCACCTCGCTACTATTTTGTACACATCTCTCAAAGACTCTCTCTTTTTCCTGGGTGAAATCAACCCTCTGCTTAGCAATAGAACAGAGCAGAGGCCTTGGTGGATGGGAAATTTGAGACTGGCCTTGCTGGGGTCCCTCCTGGGGCACCAGTCTTCAGAACACCCAGGAGCTGCCAACCAGTCTCGGCCATGCGTTCATGACGGTGCTATGGAGAGATGAAGGTCCTTAGCTGTGTCATTTCCCTCTGGATAACCGGGAGTACCTCACAAAGCATCCAGGCTCTGCATCCCCTCCCCATGCAAGAGCTTCCTCTGCACGCTATTGGTGTTTCCCATCCCTGAATTCTTCCTGCTTTCACGGGGTTCTGACTGGTCTTCAGTCACCACATAAGGGCACAGCATCCCACATGAGAAGTGAACATACACTACACAATCAATTATATACATGCATATATATCATTTATATATTATATACATAATGGTCTACTAATATTTTCTGTGTTATTTTTTGCCTCTGCTCCTAAGGCGTAATTATTCCCTGGTTTTGTTTTCTTTTTGAACTACCATCTCATATTTAGCAGGTACCATTACTGACATCCTAACATTGAAGGTATTGATTTTTTCTAAAAGAAAGTCACTACATCAAGCACAAAAATGCATAAAGCTTGTGTAAATAAAGACAGCAAAGCATCTAGTAAAAACTGAAAATTTCCCCCCAATTCATAAACAATGAATTGAACACCACATCTTAGATACAGCGTTGGGCGCTTAACTGACAGGATGCTCTATCTGTTGGCTAACTGAGATTCACAAAAATATTCTGCCCCAAAGGAATTTCGTTCTTCCACTTGACTCTGAAATATCAATGAACATTTGTACAATCAACATTCTTCCCTTGCTGATGCGCTTCAATGGCACATAATAAAGGGATAAAGACAGACTGAATCAAAATTCATTCTTAATGTGACGAAAGCACTTTCTGAAGGAGCTTTATGGCACTCAGCCTCTTGTCACTGGTTCAATAGTCAGCTTTGGCTGCCCTACAAAATTGTTCTTCCAGGCAGCATTATCTTGCACTCCAAAATTTTGCTATGAGTTTCAGGACCAGCTTATTGTACAGTTGTCTTAAGTTTGTTATATCGCAGGAATTTGGAAATTAAAAGATAATACCAGGAGAACAGCAGTGTCCAATCTCTACGGGTTGCTGTACTAAGTCCACCTTCTTCAGATGAATATGGAAGAATTCCAACAACAGCTAATGGTGGAGTGGTCTCTTCATAGGATGAATGTCTTCCAAGCACTGAATTCATGCTGGCATGAAAGTATCTCTCTTCCATTTCTTATTCCCGTGTGGAAACAGGGTGGATTTTCATCTTACCCACAAAGTTTGTAAATCACTTGAAACCAATCCAATTCCCTCGTCAGCTTCTTTGGAAGCCTCCAAGGCCTTTGACACAAGTCAAGCATTGGTCAGGCAGAGGAAGTTGCAGTTAGCAACATGCAGTTAGCTTTGCACTTCACTAGATGTTTGTCTGTGCACAAGCAGCACGCTCACTTCTGACTGCTGCATCCTAAGAGATCTCTAGTTCCAGAACAGGTGGCAGGCAGCAGAAAGCAAAACAAAAAGATCCTCATTGGAGAAAACCATGAGAAAGAATTGGAAGACAGATGGATCTGACCAACAGTCCCGTGGGCTTCAACCAGACTGCAACTGTCTCCACCATCTCCGGCCTGTGCAGCCCCTTCTTCACAGACATCCCGGAGACCTCACCTCCCAGACAGAGAGGAGCCAGATGGGGTACAAGTTATTGCATCTTTTGCACATTACTTCAGGAAAAAAAAAATGTCAAAAATTTTTATATCGTTCTAAACCCAAAGTATTTTATAAGGTATGTTTTTATATGCACGCATATGTTTAGGTGTTAAATAACAGTTTTTCCTTCAGTTATAGATATGAAGTCCCCCTCCCTTTTCTTCATCTCCTTCTTTAGTCATTCTAGGACTCTCGAACGGATGGCTTTCTTTACCTCTATGGTTTTAAAATTATTCCTAACTGGAAATAAGTAAGCTATTCCTATGAAACGTCTTGTGGATACATAAGATACCACAGTTAGTTAATCAAAACATGTGAAAAAGCATTTTATTTTATATTTTTGAAAAAAATGTTTACATTTTACATTGTGTTTTACATTTTAAACCCACAAATTTTTACATTTCGCAGGGAGAATTTGTATCGGTTTAGACCAAGAATTTAAAAACAAACCCCAAGCACATTAGGGCAAACAAAATAGAAGAAAAAAATCATTCCTCCCATAGGGTCTGTTATTATTTCAGCAAATCACAGCCTAGCTCAAAAATTTCAGGAACTTTGGATTTTTAAGGTACTTGAAAAGTTCACGTAGTTAAAGCTTGCCAATGGAAAAAACCCTTTTGTTTTAGTAGAATCTAAAAGTCTCATGACTGTTATTAATTTGAAGATGATGAGAGATGACAGAATCCATAAATCAAGCAAAAACATTAGTCACAAATAGTCCAACATGTTTTCTCATAGTCATATGATAAATCCCCTATGCATTCAGGTCATTCTCATGATCCATCTTCATCCCGTTGTATTAGGCTAACGTTCAGAGCCTTCCCATTAGTTCATTCTTATACTACCAGGGGTTAAAGAGCAAAGGAGTAATAAGGCACACACAAACTTCACAGGACATGCATAATGCCAAAGATGACAAAGAGATGACCATTGGCAACTGGGACTTCTAAGCTGCTAAATAGATTATTTATTTTTATTACCTTAGGGTATTAATTGAGACTACAGATTATTACTTATTGGTTTCCTATCAGTGCCAGTCTTGGCAGCAGGTAATGCACTAAGCAAAGGAAGGATAGCAGTCTGAGAAACAGATACGTGAAGGACAAAAACACACCAGGAAAGTCAGAGATGGGGATTGGCAGCTTTGAAAATATCTCATTAATACACTCATTTCTTTTGAGTACTGCTGTTATTAATGAGTTGGTGCAAAGAGCTGTAATCAGGAGCTGTGGACCATTTGCTAGGTGCCCTGGAAACACACACGAAGTCATCAAGGGAAAACTAATGGAGACAGGAGTGTGAGCTGGAAATAAATGGGGTGTTGAGGCCAGATTCATTATTAGTGTTACTGAGAGGGCAACGTGAGGAGACATGGTGTGAGGCAGGATCTCAGACATCCATTAGTGTTCCCTTCTACCCCAGAGGAAAAGCAACCCCAGATGAGGAAGAATAGTGGAGAAAAAGAAGAAACTAGAAGGAAGACTTCTCACTCACTTCTATCTAAAGAGACCCTTGTTTGCTCTTCATGCTTCACAACATTTCCAACCTCTCCTTGTGCTCTGCTACTTTAGTCACAGCACACAGGTAAGACTGACCCATGCACACACCATTATCAAGCCAACATCAAGTTTGAACGTGGGCAGGTTGTTCTCTTTTCCATGGCTGGAGAAAAAAAACCTATGCTGAGACGAAAGTTTCTTTTATCAAGAATTAGGATTAGCCCTAATACAAGCAGCGTTGCCAGGTCTGCTCAGCTGCTATCTAACCCTGCTGCCTGTACGCTACAAGTCACAAATTTTAAATCCAGCCTGGCTCCTTAAATTGCATTTCTGCACAGCCTCCAGGTTACCTGTCCTGCCAGGGAAGAGCAGGTGGGTACCTAACACATGTCTGAGCCTGTCGTAGCTCCAGGGTGTGTGTTTCTGTGTGCATCTGCCTTGCAGGGTGACTTAGAATCATAGAATCATAAAAGCATGGAATCATAGAATGGTCCGGGCTGGAAGGGACCTCTAGGGTCATCTAGACCCCCCCGCAGTCAGCAGGGACACCCCCAACTAGACCAGGTTGCCCAGGGCCTCCCCTTGAATATCTCCAGGGAAGGGGCCTCAACCACCTCCCTGGGCAACCTGTTCCAGTGGTCCACCACCCTCAGGGTAAAGATCCTCTTCCTAATATCCAATCTAAATCTGTTCTGTAACCAGGAACAGGCCTGAGCTCCCCACCAGGTGAACCTATACTCATGTTGATGACACAGCCTGTGGGTAGTGTGTGGTGACCAAACCTGTGCTCCCACCTTCTTTCTCCTCTTCCCCATTTTCTGGCAGTTTTTATGATCCCACGTTCAGTTCTGCCCAATCAGGTGCAAACTAACATCTCCCTCCTCTCCTCTCCTCTCCTCTCCTCCCCAAGATGCAATTGTCTCACAAGGAATAGCCCATCCACAAGATGCAGACACAGCCCCAGGACCATGCTGCGGAACTAAGTTCTCCCAGTTCTTGGCTCAGGGCCAACTGGACANGATCATCAATAAAGGCATTAAACTGAAATGGTCCCAACACTGAGCCCTGAGGAACACCACTTGTGACCGGCCACCAGATGGATTTAGCTCCGTTGAGCACCACTCTTTGGGACTGTCCATCCAGGCACCGCTTGATCCAGCAGATCATATGCTCATCCAGGCCATAGATGGCTATGAGGAGGGATTTCTCCTTCAGTTTGGAAAGAAAGAGTTTTAATATCTCCCAGAAGAGAAAGATTTCAGATTCTGCAGCCTGACTCATATGCCATGCAGTATCTCCTGATAAGCTCTAGAGATGTGCTGACACCCATATCCTCTACTTTTCCCTGAAGCTAGCCTCCAAGCAAGCAAGCTGCCTCCACACAGGAAGGGCTGCTTGGGATCACAAGCTAATTCTTCCCCTTCAGGAAAGGACAAACAGCTCTGAAGAGGGTGGGCTCCTGAAAACTAAGCATCACAAAACCCAGCGTTGCCATGTGTAGCTTCCTTTTTTTTTTTTTTTTTTCCTTTCAAATATTTTGATGACTTGCTAGGAACTTCAAAGAGGATTTCTTTGAGTCTCATTGCTTGTCAGAGGTCTTCTAACATGATCTTAAAGACAATAAATCTCTATTTGCATCTGTGACTACACAGGTCTGCATCTAAGTTATAAGAGCAAGCCCAGCTGTGATCTCAGCACCCGAGTGTAAAGCAGCAGAAATTGTATGATATGGGAATTCCCCAACACGGAATTAGTCCAGCAGACAAATGACCCGGTGCTCCTAAATAGGCTCATCTTTCCCCATTTTCTCCCTTTATGTATCTGTCATCCTCCTTGTGCAAAGCTGTAGATCTCCCAGGAAAGCAGTGAAGCCCTTGCAGCTCTTTTGGAGATGTCACTTGCCAGCACTAGTTCATCCCCAGCATGACATAAAGGATGCCCTTTTCCTGGGCTTGGAGTTACTGCCTTGCACACTCGACATCACTGAAGCGTAGAGTCTTCTGGTTTTAAACAACACTATCCAGTTCTACATGGAGGATGATTAAGCAGAAGTTTCCTGAACACATTTAACAAGCATTGCCGTGCCATTTTGTAGGGACGGGGCTTTCTTTCAGCCCTGCCTAACTTCTAATATTATCCACAATGGGTGAGTCATTGTTACTATAAACTCAGGGGGGACTGAATTTGAGGATTTGAGGACAAAGAACACAAATCTTAAGGAAACCAGGCTTCATTGCTTACATTGCTTATGGAACAGCTTGTTTCTATAGATATGATTTAAAAATTATGTATAGCACAATCATTTTATTTCTGAGGAACATGATTAGGCATCAGAGAAACACGTGCACTTTGTTTATGAAGGTGTATGTTTCCATAGGGCATGCAAAGATATTTCCAATGGGCTTAGATAGGCAGCTCATGTTTTCCTTACGTAGCTGAAACACTGGACTTGATTAATGGAAAAGACGAAATAATATAATCAGAAACTCTGTCACGCAATTGCAGCAGAGCCCAAGTGACGTTACCAGCACAAAACGCTCACGTCCCAGTCCCATTTTTAGCCTGTTGAAACCTCCCCGGATGAAGGCGCTGCCTGCCTGTGCCCGTGACTGCTCACGGGCTGCTTTTACCACCACAAGTTCCAGTTTGCAAGATGCCAACCTAAGAATCAAGAGATGTATAAATAGAGGCCAACCTCTTCTGCCATGGGCAGCACTAACCCATCCCAGCACAGCCCCGAGGGGAAGGAGAGGAAAGCTTTTTGACCGAGTTTGCTATCAGAAAGGCTAGCCATCACGTTTCTGTCACACTTTGCTGAATAAACTAAAAACAAGACTTCAAAAAAGGTGCAACTGCAAATTACTGAGCTGAGGAGGTGCAATTAGAAAGGAAATTAAGAAAATGGACGGTGGGGTGCCTTAATGCAAAATGTGACAGTGATAAATCAAAGGAAAACTGGAATTTGAGCAGTAGATATTTCAACTGATTACCAAAGATAACTTGCATCCTTTGTTAACGCAGTCAGTTTTGCATTTGCTCAGAAAGATTAAAAGGCCCCACATCATTAAAAACAACATATTCATATAAATAACTAACTAGAGGTCCCCTTTAATTCCTGCTAAGGGAGGCAAAGACTCCAGACGGCTCTACACCAGGAGCTGTGTGGGACAGGAAACAAGGGACTCTTCATTACTGGAACAAAACACTCATAGTTTCCAGACTGAAGCTCCTAATTTTCCCACAAAGCAGACCATATTTAGGGGTGGATCACAGGTTAGGAATTGAAATGTGCCGTAAGTGAAAACAGAATTAAGAAATTAAACATATGCTAAGGACAACTGTCCTTACACAGTTACACATTTCTTCTGCAGTAATAGGAATCAGTTGCCTTGTAATGTGTTGTACCCTAACTATAACAACTGTATACATTTCTATTTTCATTAACATACTCTTTTTATTAACTTACTGTATTTTTCCAGCTGTCTGATTTTTAGAATGCAATGCAGCTTAGGGACAGAGGTCAACAGAATTTGGGGGACAGAGTATAGATTTCTTTCCATAAGATTGCAAATGATGAGCAGGCTGTGCTGTAAAAACTGGCAAAGCCAACCACAGATGCCTTTGACTGATAAATATTCCAGTCTATGGAACCAGTTGTCATTTTTGAGACTTTCACAGTTAGCAGCAGTTGCCCAGCCCTGGGAAGGGGAATTTCCATATGTGTTTTCTTCAGAGCACTCTCCACAGTCAACCTTCCCTATCCCTGTGGCCACGGGAGAGAGGCCCGAGAATCTACCTTGGGATGAACTTCATAGGAGAACTTCAGAAGACAAACAATTCTAGCCACCCGCAAGTTTCAAGGTGTTCTTAATTTCAAATTATTTGCAGTAGAACCTATAAGTCAAACACAGACTTTCTGAATGGACCTGGACTTTCTCATTCTCCTAATTTATTTGATGATAGGCAGAAATGATAGTCTTCTGTCATAAGATCAGCTCATCTGACAACGGTGCAAATATTTTCCCTTTTACCATCCCTTCTTTGCAGTAAGATGTAGGTCTCGGACATCACTGCAGAAAATGGTTGATTCATAGTGAGATGCAGAAAAACAGCAGAGAGCCATCCCTATGGGAGGAAAAAAAATCCATGCAAAATTCAAAAGAAATTTATGCTTACTGGGACATCCCATTCTGCCACGCATTAGAGGGGATGGGAATGTCTGCTCAGGAGCAAAGAGAGAAAAAAGCTCAAAGCAGGATCATAGGTCTCCTTCAAAAATGCATGAGAACCCTTCCACTACTGCTGTTGTGGATTGCTTTGCTGAAAAGATGTCACACGCCAGGCTTTCTTCACCAGAAGGTCTGTTTGGGTATAGTTTGGACTCTTGGCTTCTTTAAGACACATGGATTTAATTAGAAGGACAAAAATAACAACTTCCAGCCTCATGATGAAGAATGGGGGGTGGAGGACTGGTGACATTCAAGAACCTTCAAGTTTGGTAGAAATCATGGTAGGGCTCATGCCAGTTTCTCAAATCTCCTTAGGAAACATGCTTTCAGCATTGCTTAGTGGAAGAGGAAAACCAAAAATGTGCTTGGCTGCTCGTTACCACAGAGATAGGGGGGATGTATTGAGACCGCTCCCTGACGGGCTAAGGCATTAAATATTCACTGGTCGGTTGACACACTGGCATTCCTACAGAGTGCTGACTTCTACCCACAGCAACAGTCTCACTCCTCCTATGACACCTTATTAGTCTTTTATTAACGGTAAGGAGTCAGAAGACACATTTTCTAAAACTGATCGAGCAGCCTTATCAGACTAAATGAAATACCTCTATGTCACACTAGCTACTACACTAAAATAAAAATATCTCTAGACTTCTTTTTCCCTGTCCAGCTTCATGCTACCTATTTGAAAGAAAATACTACTTTCTCTAATTGGAAAAACCCTACAAAAGTTGTCACATCCCTGAGAAGCAGAGGGGAACTCACCATCAAGCACCAGCTCCACACACTTTATTTTGAGTGGTGAAGACCACACAGTGCTCCTCTGTCAAACCACTGGGTTGGCAAATAGGTTGCAGCTAAAGTAGTATAGAGAGAACCTCTTTGTTTTCAGAAACGTTGTCTTTTTAAAGTAAGGATTTATATATAACCTGTAAAGCATGTTTCGTTACTGCGAAATGTAAACTTGCCCAGGGATCAGCAAAAGGGGAATCCGTTTGGGATCCCCGAGTGGCTAAACAAAGCCTGCAGGTGACGCCAATTCAGCCCAGCTTACAAGTGTGCAGACCATCCAGTGATTATATAGATTGTTATTAGGAGGCCAAAAATAACTACATTGATTTAGACACACAGTTACAAAACACTTTTGGAGCATAATAGAGGGATTTTAACTGCAGTTAAGTATATTCTGCCATAGGTAAAATCACAAGGAAGAAACAATAGGGAAATGATAAACTGGTTTATCATTTTCAGTAGCCCAGAAAGTCAACCCCATCCTGGGCTGCAGCAAAAGAACTGTGGCCAGCAGGTCAGGGGAGGTGATTCTGCCCCTCTGCTCTGCTCCCATGAGACCCCACCTGGAGTCCTGTGTCCAGCTCTGGAGTCCTCAGCACAGGAAGGACATGGACCTGTTGGAACGGGTTGAGCAGAGGGCCATGAAGATGCTCAGAGGGCTGGAGCACCTCTGCTATGAAGACAGGCTGAGGGAGCTGGGGTTGTTCAGCCTGGAGAAGAGAAGGCTCCAGGGAGACCTTAGAGCAGCCTTCCAGTACCTGAAGGGGGCTACAGGAGAGATGGGGACGGACTCTGTGTCAGGGAGTGGAGTGAGGGGTGATGGCTTTAAATTGGAAGAGGGGAGATTTAGATGAGCTCTTTGGAAGAACTTCTTTGCTGTGAGGGTGGTGAGACCCTGGCCCAGGTTGCCCAGAGAAGCTGTGGCTGCCCCATCCCTGGAGGGGTTCAAGGTCAGGGTGGATGGGGCTTGGAGCAACCTGGTCTGTGGGGAGGTGTCCCTGCCCAGGGCAGGGGGGTTGGAACTCCATCATCTTTCAGGTCCCTTCCAACCCGAACCATTCTATGGTTCTATGGTTCCTTGTGTATCACATTGAGCTACAGTGGCAGAAGAACCAGTCTCACAAGGTCTCGGTGTGTGCACGAATTGCAGTACCACAGCAGTGGGAAAACGTATGCATCTGTGAGGAACGTTATGGGGGTTCAGACTGCAGACTGAGTTTGTCAAATTAGTTAATTAAAAAATATCTGCGGTTACATTTGCACTATTATATGTAAAATACATAGCATACAAATTAACTCCATCACAGGATACAAGCAGGTGGCCTTGGTTTTGACAGTGTATACAAACAGAACAACTAAATAAGAGAGGGCTAAATAGATGTGTTTTTGAAAGGATTATCATTTAGAAGGTACAGGGTCTGATACCAACAATTTCTACAGGAGCTCTTTGAAAAGCCTTGTGCAAGGCAAGCTGTAGCTCCCTCTGATTGGCATCTTGGACTTTTTCTTTTGAATACTGGCCATCCACAGAGCTTTTAAAACGTCAGTCATTGCAATGGGGATCCTCTAATGGGTACTGCAGGAACACAGGGATTCACTTTACATAGTTGTCTTTGTCAGCTGAGACCTGCAGACACAACTAAAATGCAAATAATAAATATTAATAACACTTCCTAACGGTTAAAGTGATCATTTCAGACAGCTAAATATTATTGAAGTAGGCCCCTGATGCGCTTGTTCCCGTCTCATATATATTTTTCTGCTGAGGTATAAGCTCGGCAACGGCCAGATTAAGTGTATGTCATGTATTTTCATTACATGTTCCTTCTTACATAGGATGGTAAGAGTCAGTCGACGGACCTAGCTCTGCTCTTAGTTACAGCAAGGTGACTCTGGACTAAACCCCATGGATTCGCTTGAATTACATTGGGATATAACTGAGAGGAATTTCCTCTGATGGATATAATTTCCATGCATGATATATGTATGTTCCTCAGCAGTAATTAAGACCAGATGGTGTTCCACATTTATACAGTAAGTGTGTGGCTATTGCTTTTCTTTGATACCTCAGAAAGCAGTTTTCTGCCATTCCCATACACGGCCGGTACTTTCCCACACGCTGGACAGCTAATAAGTTACAAAGATTCCCCCGAACAAGTATCTAATGCAATTTAAAACTGAAAAACTTGGCAAGGAATTAGGCAACAGGTGCCTGGTATCCATCTATCGTGTATTTACAGCTGGAAGAATTACAAGCCGGGTCTTTCTAAAAAAGGGTTGGAACTCAGTGTTGTCTTGGGAGGAATGCGCACCGAGGGCTTGAGGCCGGAGCAGGAGCGGCACCCGCTCGACGGGGATCACAGCTGCTAAAGGAAGCGGGGTGCACGGGCTGGGGGTGACTCTGCACATTTGGGTGCATGCAGGAAGCTGACGTTAAGTTACATTTTTAGGTTGGCAATTCTGGGACTTCCCGCACATGCTTTAGCCCTTGGAGGACTCCAGAAAGGCCACTCTGTTGCCAATTTCTTCAAGCTCTATAAGAGAAACTCTGGAAAACTTTTGATACATATATATTTAATATATATATTAATATGTCTGTATACACACAAACATACATGTGTGTGCTTGTGTGTATATATATGCACATATACATATTTCTGATGTGCACAGCACGTAGTTCTGTGAAACTAGAAGAAAAACATCTTACACTGGCAGAAACATTAGTACCACTGTAGGAGACAAACAGGTTACCGACTGATAATCACAGTTACCACCTGTGACTCAATTAATTTCACAGGCATAAACCCTGCATAAACACACAATGAAAGGTGGTTTCTGTGGGGTAGAGTATTCCCCTGGAGAAACTTGCAGAGGTTTCATTGAGGATCTGACAAACTTACTGTACTCTTCATTTGGTAAGACCATGACCTCCACTTGTGTCACCCATCACTAACAGCTGTAGTGCAGGATACAGGGTTTTATCAATAATATTGTCTCTGAAAAGACTAAACTCCACCAAACTGATTCACCTCTGGTATTTCACATGGGTGAAATACTAGAATTAACTTTGCAAACAGGTTCTTTAAGTATTCTGGGCTGAATGAAAACTGTATTTATCTAAGCCTAGATTTTTAAACAAGATCTTTTTTCCTGCCGATTTCTTCGTGTATTACAGACAACCAGAGCAGGTCACAGAAGCATAACTGGATAACCAATTCTGCGCCTTCCGTAAAAGCAGAAGTAAGGGTTTCTAGAAGACTAAGGAAATGGGCAATTGGTCTCCATTCTAGTGGATAACCACCTTTTTCCCCACAGGGTCATGTACTTGTTACTCAGCCCAGTATTTAGCCGAAGGGTGGTTTATATATGGACTGCAGTACATAAACATAACCTGCAGCACAAAATCAGAAAAAGCAACGTCCTCTGAAGAAGGATATGTCTTTCTAGAACTGTCTAAGGTATCTGCTGGCTCAATATGAGTATTCTGTTTCAAGTGGATAAAAGTATGGACCAGATTTCAGGAAGTGTCGGGCTAAGTTCCTGCAGACCAGAACTGCTCTTTTCTAAAACACCTTAAAGTTCTCTTCCCGCCCTGTCCATCCCCAGGGACAGGTACCAAGACGTGCTCTTGAGGCTGTGTATGGTTACAGGGAAGCAGAACAGCCACCGACACAGGAACAGTACCAATGTCCACATCATCAGCATCTCTCCAGCTGCCTCGGGGTAACTTGAATGATTGACTAGTTAAAGAGTGGCTAGTTTTAGCTCAATCCAGCAAGACAAAAATTTTGCTAGTAGAAACAAGAAGGTATTTTGAAGACTTTGTCTTCTCACTACTGCCAGTTCTCATAAATGTAATTAATGTTTTGCTCAGAGCTCCAGGTTCTGGAGTTGTGAAGATCTCAGCTTTTGTTAAAAGAAAAAGTAGGTTTTGTGCCTGCAGAGGCAAGTCTGGAAACATGAACTTAAGGTCTTGGGGAAAAAAAAAGACAGAAAATAAAAAGTACTTTAAAAGGTATTACTTTAAAAACATGATTTTTAAAAAAGTTAATCACATGAATTTTCAGGGCTTCAAGTATAATTTCTACATGGGTAA
The DNA here is from genome assembly GCA_013400055.1 of Nycticryphes semicollaris. Classification (NCBI taxonomy): domain Eukaryota; kingdom Metazoa; phylum Chordata; class Aves; order Charadriiformes; family Rostratulidae; genus Nycticryphes; species Nycticryphes semicollaris. Next base: position 18,394 of record VXBJ01016095.1, on the reverse strand, counting down.
GTCTCGATGTGCCACATGTTACAGCTAAAAAACTCCTTGCAAATGAAAATAACTTTGCTTTTCAGAGGGCATTTGGCTTCCACAGAGCTCGCAGATGATGAAAAGGAAAGAATAGAAAGGAACGAACAAAGAACTTCACTCCTGTGACAGTCAAATAAATTGGCCACCCATAAACTACCTTTCACCTGCTTTGGCACGCTGCTGAGGGCAGCACGTCAGGGTAGCCCATCACTAGGAGCCATCCAAGAGATGGAGAGGAAAGCAGCAGACACATCCATATGATGTAGGTGCTGCTGTGGCAATACCAGCAGAGCAGAGCTTTGAGCCCTGCACGGGATATGTCACAACCTGCCTACTTCATACTGCCATTCACTGGTGGCCTGTGTGCTGGACCTGCCTCTCCAGTGAAGGATATGAGAGTACCTGTCCTCCAGCTAAATCCTGTGCTTTACATTTTCATGGCATTATGAGACCTGAAAGTCACAATGACACAAAGCATCAGCAGACAGAGTCATAGAATCATAGAATGGCTAGAGTTGGAGACCTTAAAGATCATTGGTTCCAACCCCCCTGCCCTGGTCAGGGACACCTCCCACCAGACCAGGTTGCTCCAAGTCCCATCCAGCCTGGCCTTGAACCCCTCCAGGGATGGGGCAGCCACAGCTTCTCGGGGCAACCTGTTCCAGGGTCTCACCACCCTCACAGCAAAGAAGTTCTTCCAAAGAGCTCATCTAAATCTCCCCTCTTCCAATTTAAAGCCATCACCCCTCATCCTGTCACTCCACTCCCTGACACAGAGTCCCTCCCCATCTCTCCTGGAGCCCCCTTCAGGTACTGGAAGGCTGCTCTAAGGTCTCCCTGGAGCCTTCTCTTCTCCAGGCTGAACAACCCCAGCTCTCTCAGCCTGTCTCCATAGCAGAGGTGCTCCAGCCCTCTGAGCATCTTCATGGCCCTCTGCTCAACCCGTTCCAACAGGTCCATGTCCTTCCTGAGTTGATGACCCCAGAGCTGGACACATTACTCAAGACTCACCTTCACAAGATCAACAAGTGTCCCTCCAAATAAGTCTCTTTGTGTACCATATGATCTCTCCTTTTTTTCCTAGATAATATTTTTTTTACGTTTTTTTTACTTTTACTTTACTCTTTTCCTTCGAGGCAAGAAGATGGGTTTGTGTCGTGGCCTGCTTGGTGTGTATGTCATTCCCAGTCCTATCCCATAGTCAAGCATAAGGTGTCCTCACCCTTGAAGGTTCCAAATCCAGCTTCCTACCTTTACATACACTCATCTGAGCGTAGGGAATACAGTGCTTCAGACGTCACTGAATGAAACTACCACATGGAATTTTTTTCCCCCAGAAATAAATTTCTTTCACACATTTTTTTGACTTCATTTTCTTTCTGGTCCTGGAAGGCCTCAGAGGAGATATTACACACATGTGCTGCCAGGGATGTTGAGGACACTGTACAATCACTGCTGGCTTCCAGAAAAGGAGAACTGGGGCTATCTGATCTCAGCTATCCATAATAACTCGGTAGACATCAGGAGGAGATTGCTCAGGAGGTTGCTCAGAGTAGCAGGCAGAACCCAGAAAACAAAAGCCCCAGCACAAGGACAGATCAGGAAAATCACAGCGTAACCTGTCTTAGTCAGCCAGAGTGCTCTGTAACTTGGAAAAGCATCCCCAGGAATGGCTGGGCTGTGCAGCCAGGAGGGTGTCTGGGCAATACAGATACAACCTGCAGTTTACTGGGGACAAGCGGAAAAGATGAAGGGAGAACCAAAAGGATGTGATGATTTGAGGGCTTCTGGATTTTGGCAAGAGTCCGGGGTCTAAAGGTAACAGAAAACTGGGCAGCACTTGTTTCAACTAGAGTCAACATGAATTTCAGGTACAGTCAACATTCAACAGCCTCTAGATTTCATCATTAAAAAATATTAACATAAAAGGACTGATTTTCTAGACTCAGACTGACAAAAGAGTTTGTGGATTATATCACTAACATTTTGAAGCTGTAGAAACGCAAGCAACACCCTACAAGAGGATGAAATATCCACTTCTTACAGTTTCCCCAGTGCACGTTGCCTCCATCACTCCAAATTGTTCCATTTTGCCCATGTTTCCCATCAATGATACTTAGTTTTAGCATTTCCCAACACCTCAGTTCTTGGTTTTAGGTCTTTGAGATTCTTTTAGCTTCTTTGTACATATAGCTATAAAATATAAGTGATTGATGACTAATGCAAATCATACACTGGGAATATTGGCTTCTCCTCACTGAACTGATATCCGTAAATAAATATGGTCATTATTTCACCAGTTTTCATAAAAACCACTCTTCCTAAAACATTCAATGCAATCCTCTTGCAGAAGACTTATCTTAGTCTCTGCAGGCACCTGAAGACCTGAATCTTGAGATTTACTAGACCTGAGTCTCTGCTCCCTTGTGCCTAATGTCTCTGTTCAAATGTTCTCTTCTGCCTGTCGCTGTGTAAATATCCACACGAACAGCAGGGTAACCGCCGGCAACTGTGCATTAACTCCATGTGAATGCTCTTGATGCACAATGTAAATTAACTGCAATAAATAAGAAACTTCCTGTCCCTCATCGCTTTGCATTACACTTACCTTATGTATTATTTGTTACCCCAGATGGTAAAAAAAATGTACATGGAAATTTGTTTTTATGCTCCTGCAAGTGAAAGAGAAGAGATACTTTAAGACAGAACAGCAAAGTGAGTATGGACGACACCAAGTTAAGTGGGAGTGTTGATCTGCAGGAGGGCAGGGGAGCTTTACAGAGGGACTTGGATACATTGGATGGATGGGACAGTGTTAACGGGATGAGCTTCAACAAGGCCAAGTGCCAGGTCCCGCTCTTGGGCCACACCAACCCCATGCATGGCTACAGGAAGTGTGGCTGGAGCTGCCTGGCAGAAAAGGACCTGGGGGTTCTGGTTGACAAGTGGCTGAACATGAGCCAGCAGTGTGCCCAGGTGGCCAAGAAGGCCAGTGGCATCCTGGCTTGTATTAGAAATGGTGTGACCAGCAGAAGTAGGGAGGGGACTGTCCCCCTGTGCTCAGCACTGGTGAGGTCACCCCTTGAGTATGGTGTCCAGTTCTGGGCACCTCAACACCAAAACAAGAGAGAACTGGAGGGGCTGGAGCGAGTGCAGAGGAGGGCAACGGAGCTGGGGAAGGGCCTGGAGAATCAATCTTATGGAGAGTGGTGGAAGGAGTTGGGAGTGTTTAGTCTGAGGAAGAGGAGGCTGAGGGGAGACCTCATTGCTCTCCACAACTACTTGGAAGGACATTGTGGAGAGGTTAGTGCTGGTCTCTTCTCACATGGAATTAGCCATAGAAGGAGAGGGAATGGCTTCAAGCTGCACCAGGGTAGGTTTACGCTGAACATTAGGAGAGAATTTTTCCCAGCAAGAGTGGTCAGACCCTGGACTAGGCTGCCCAGGGAGAGGGTTGAGTCCCCATCCCTGGATGTGTTTGAGAGTGGTTGAGATGTGGTGTTGGGGGATCTGGTGTAGGGGAGAACTTTGTAGAGTGGGGCTGATGGTTGGACTTGATGATCCCAAGGGTCTTTTCCAACCTGAATGATTCTAGGATTCTATGATCTAAGGGTCCCTTTTAACTGCTCAGTATCCCACACTCAGGTTTAGGTATTTCCATGCCTGTTCCAGACCCTGCCCTTGCTGCTGTGAATGGTTAACAGCACCGTTCCATCCCCACAACGAAACTTTTAGATATACCCAGGACCCATTCTGTGGTTCTGCTTGGCAACGTTTGCCCGTGTTTTTACTATGAATCTCTGTCATCTCCTAAAACGCAGTTAAAGGAACTAGCAGCATCTGAGTTTCATCCAGACTCCCCAGCCGATGCTAGTTCTTGAAGTGTGCTCAGGAGTTGTCTGGGAGAGGACAGGTTGGCGCAGGCCGAAATCATACCCAGAAGCACAGTAAGAGCGGTGCCAGCCAGTGAGCCCCAGTGCTCAAGCCCTGGCACTGCTTAATTTACAGGTAGCCCTGAGCTAAGAAACCCAGGAACTGGTCTGAATTGTGTTAGTAATCTTTCATCTTAGATCTGATCTACTGCTAATAAGCTTCATTCTAGCAGTGGCCAGACAGTAAAATCTATTTTTTTCTCCAGCTACACAGGCTGTTGCATGTTATCAGCACACAGAGCCAGGAGGCTCCACATGCCCAATCCAAAGGCAATTAAAGTCAGCGAGTCTAGAAAATTAATAAAAACCGAAACAGGGAACATCGTTTGTGCCACTGTACAATCCCCTCATTCCCCTCTACCTTCAGTACCAAACCAAACCTGGACTGGAAGAGTGACTCAAAGAAAGGAAATGGGAATGATGAAGGCTGTAGGGTGTGTGAAATGGCTTTCACATGAGGAATCATTGAGTATTCTCAGACTCTTCTGCCTGGACCTGGTGAGGGTATGATGAAGGTCTATGAAATCCAGAGTAGCAAGGAGTGGCTGGATTGCAAGTGACTGCTCACCCTCTCTTCCAGTGTAAAGGACCAGTCACCAGATTAAGTTCAATGGAGCTGCATTTGCCACGTGGAAAAGTGTTTTTTCACCCAGTAATTAGAGAGCCTGTAGAGCTTTTATCAAAGTGCTAAGTGGATGCAAAAATTTTACAAAACCTTCAGGGGATAATGGACAAGTGCTTGAAAGAGAAATACCCTGGGTTACAAAACAGAAAAACTTCATCAGGGTGAGCTGAAAATAGTTGGAGGCTGGAGGAAGAAATCATCACATACGCTTGCCCTCTTATAACCCATGCCTTCCTAGGGGCACTGCTGGGAACAGACCAATGGGCTAGCTGGTCCAGGGCTCTGCACCATCTTGGCCATTTTCACATCTTCACTGGTGACAAAGATGGACTCTGGATGAAATATTCTCTCTTCCCTATCAGGGCCGAAAGCTCCCTGACAATGCCCCTATGAGAAATGTTCTGCTTTCTGAAGGGTCCTGGCCTTGCACCGCTGGTGGGAAGAGGCTGTCCCTCCTGAGCACCCCGTATCACTTGCAGCTGCACTGCAGGGTGGCCAGGTGTCTACATCCGCTCTACCACATCTAAACAACACTAAATTACAGCACCATATATGAGAAAAATATATAAGAATAATAACATAATATGAGGAAAAAACTTCTTCACGATGAGGGTAACAGAACACTGGCAGAGGCTGCCCAGAGAGGTTGTGGAATCTCCTTCTCTGGAGACATTCCAAACCCGCCTGGACGCGTTCCTGTGTGACCTGCTCTGGGTGTTCCTGCTCCGGCAGGAGGATTGGACTAGATGATCTTTCAAGGTCCCTTCCAGTCCTTCATATTCTGTGATTCTGTGATACCAACTTAGCCAAAACTTAAGGCACAGGGCAACGATCCTGGTGGGTGCACGGGAGGTCATAACCTTGGGTTAACACAGCAAAAAATTAACTCAGTGTTGGGTTTTTTTTTACTGCCTTTCAGAGGTAGCGTGTGGATCCTCACCAACTGTAAGCACTGCATCTTTGAATCCTCCCTGAAATCCTGCCTGGTTCAATTTTCTGTTTAAAACTTCACTTGTGATATTACACAGGGTTTGGGAGTAAGGCAATAAGGAAGGGTGAGCTATCACTGCATGTGGGATCTGAAAGGCCGTTTCAGTCAGTTTCTGCCACAGGAAACAGTGATTTATTGGTGAAATGCCTAATGCAGCTGGGAAGCTCTGCTGAAATCTTGAATTTGTGTGAATATTTCCCACATGAGAAAAGCCCAGATGGGAAATAGTCACACAATGAAAAGGAGAAACCTGGAAAGTGGTAATGTCAACAGAGATTTAATAGTAATAGTGTGCAGCAAATTGGACATGCAGTAAAGAGTAATACAGTAGGGAAACAGATCAAAGCCATTTTGGGTTGACTCACCAGAAGCTTCATTTCAGACGCTGGAATGTAGCCTTAATTTCTGGGCATGTCTTTACCTGAAAGGTTAACAGGAAAGAATTCTGAGAAGGGCAGCAAAACTACTGCGGAAAGAGAGACCAGTTGGAGCTCTGAAGAAAAAGACCTTGGAGTCCTGGTGGACAACAGGATGCCCATGAGCCACCAATGTGCCCTGGTGGCCAAGAAGGCCAACAGCATCCTGGGGGGCACCAAGAGTGTGACCAGTGGGTGGAGGGAGGTCATCCTCCCCCTCTGCTTTGCCCTGGGAAGGCCCCATTTGGAGCACTGGGACCAGTTCTGGGCTCCCCTGTTCCAGAAGGACAGGGAACTGCTGGAGAGGGGACAGCAGAGGACCACTAAGATGATGAGGGGCCTGGAGCATCTCTCTGATGAGGAAAGGCTGAGGGACTTGGGTCTGTTTAGTCTGGAGAAGAGAAGGCTGAGGGGGGATCTGATCAACACCTAGAAATACTTCAAGGGTGGGTGTCAGGAGGAAGGGGCCAGTCTTGTTTCAGTGGTGCCCAGTGACAGGACAAGAGGGAATGGGAACAAACTTGAATATGGGAAGTTCCATGTCAACATGAGGAGGAACTTCTTCCCTTGGAGGGTGGCAGAGCCCTGACAGAGGCTGCCCAGAGAGGTGGTGGAGTCTCCATCTCTGGGGACATTCAAACCCCAACTGGGCACATTCCTGTGGGACCTGCTCTGGGTGGACCTGCTTTGGCAGGGGATTGGACTAGATGACCTCCAGAGGTCCCTTCCAACCCCATACCATCCTGTGATTCTGTGATGGTAAGAGGGAGGTAAAAGCACAGCAGGAACACTGCACTGGTGGAAATATGGGTTAGAAATGTTAGGGCGTTCCCAGTGCTGAGCTGTATAGACTGGAGATTCATGATCTACTGAGTAACAATGAGGAAAAGCATGCAAAGAAAGACTATGACGGATTCTTATTCCGCATGAATTGACACAGGAATATTTAGATCAACTCTTCCCTTATGACTGGGTACAGCACAGCTGAACATCTACCCTCAGCACGCTAGGGAGGAGCAGAAAGGGAAAGCCAGGCTTCCTGGCTTGAATATGCAAAGCAGATACTACACAATTTAAAAAAGTACAATATCCTTGAACGGAGATTGTTTCCAAAGTCTTCTACATGACAGATTATTACATAATGCCTACGATTTTATTTTACTTGCAACAAAAATTGCTAAGATAAAATCCTGTTGCAGAAAAAAAAAATAGAATCCAGTGGTGTCAGCATTCTGATTAAGTACATTCTCAACAGAGATTTCATGCTATTATTTTTGACCAAAAAACCCAGCAAACTCCAATCTTTATGATTAGCTATTAAAGAGAAGCCAAACTAGTCTCTCTACTCCCTCACCCTTCAACAAACAGCAAATTTGCAGAAACAGAAACCTTTAATACCTTTAATGCATAAGATCCTGAATCTTTGCCATTTCATAGTAGAGACTCCCACGTGCCCTTCATCAGCAAGCTCAGCCACTGTGAAAAGAGTTAACAAACAGCTTGCCCATTATCAGGGATCCTCAAAATCACTACAGATGTCACCTGCCACAAGCAGAAAGCGTAGGGTCTGAAGGACAGAGTTAAAGACAGAGTTTGAGCCTTAACATTGAATTTCTTAGATCTTTCTTAGCCTTTGAAGACCACTAGAGTTATCTCAGTAGGCTGTGTATATGTCTGATTCTCAGTCTTAAGCAGAGTTTGCAAGGTAAATCTCAGCAGTGTGGCTTTACGGTGATCCCCTTTGGAAGGCTGAATGTGAGTAAAGCTAGAAATTTAAGAAGTCTGGATAAGCATCAGGCAGTGGTGAACACTGTCGGCATCTACTGCTCCTGTTCAAAGCTGGGATAAGGGTGGCTTATTATCTCTGAGTTTGTTATTCTGCAGAGCCACAAACTGTACTATGGCAGTTACACTTGAATCTTCACGAGACATGATTCTGGATATACTGAACTTTATCAGGCATGTGGGCAACCAGGCCCTAGGCCAGCTTCTGCAACTGTTTTCACTTGCATTTCATCCATATTTAAAGACACATACCTCTTTAGTTTCTTCTAGCAGTTTCCAGTGAAGAAAAAAGAAAAGAAAAAGGAAAAAAAAAAAGGCAAAAAAAGGAATGGTTTTGCGCTGACATGTAAAGAAAAATCTAGCTCTTAAGTATTAACCCCTATTACAGCTCCTCATTCCTCCTGGGGCATTCGGCTCATCATCAAGGCCAGCATTTGCTTATAGGTGTAGGAATAAACCCCTGACTATTAGAAATAGCTTTCTGCTGGGTATGGGATGCCACTGGCAACATGCTATGGGTCTCCTGCAGGAACAGAGCAACCTTCATTCAAAGCTTTACATCTTGTTATTTTATTCACCCAATTCACTGTGGCTTAGAGGGCTGGTGAAATGTAGGAAGCGAGGAGACTGCTGCTCTCTGTTTCTCACTGCCTCTGTGGGATGGCTACAGGTCTCCAGGGAGGACTGAAGCCTTACTGCACAATCTTGCAGATTATTACTGTTTGTGTACTCGATCCCAAACGGGAGGAAGTGAAACATCACCCTTCCATGGGCCGTGAAGGCTGGGGCAGGGTGGTGGGGTGAAGCACAACCCCATGCCTTGGGCACGGCTGGGAGGCAGTGACCTGGGTCGGGTGCCAGCTTGGAGAGATCAGATTCATACCACGGTGCCGTGCACTCATCAGTCAATTGCAGAACTGCATCTCCTGCCTTTTGTTTTCCTCCAGGTGAAACAAAGATGACACCAGCTGAGGGGCCCTGGGAGGTGAAAAAGCCCCTAAGCCTTACAAATATCATCAGTTGTTATTTTAACATTTCGCTCCACCTTCAAACGAGTGAGTGTTGCTCTTGTAAGGGCAAAGCATTATTTTCCTCTGCCCTCCTCTAGAATAAACCAGGAACCCCAACAACAGCTTCAGAGGTTAATGGGACAGCTACCCATCTGCGCCACATAAAACCCAAACATATCTTTCTTAAGCAACTAGGAATGGATTTCATTCAAGGCTGTGTGGCTTTTGAGCCTTGAAAAATCTTATTAGTCAGATAGAGAGAAAAAAGTGTATAAGAGCAACCTGTTTGGGGGATCTAGTGGCTTGCAAAGAGAAAGAACACAATTATGCTGAGCTGCACAGCCCAAAGTTTACCAGATCAGACCCCGTGTGCCCTAACACACTTAGTCTGACTCTGACTTGCTGAGCTGCTTTAAGCTCTCTGTCAAAACGGCATGAGCCTCAGCCATTCATTTCACAAGCACGAGACGCCAGTGTAAGGTAAAGCTGATGCAAGCTGGGAGTAGCTGGATCAGTGAGATATGACTCTCATGTCTAAACAGGGCTTTGGGCTGAGCAGAGCTGGCTTAAAGCAACTTTCTCATCACAAAAAGGAATGGAAAAATGAAGCAACTAACGCACCTCCTCTGACCCTCTGGTCCCTAGCTGCAGTGCACTCCATTGTCATCTTAAGGCCATTTTCATACGTCGGCACAGGCACTGCTGAGACATACCAGTGGTAAAATTCTTTAATAAACCCAGTTACCTAAAAGCTCCAGAGAATGGAGGCTTCCAGATTTTTAAAATTTTATTAGGAAGATATTTTCTCAAAGACTTCATTTCGAAAATTAACCCCCCGGCTGGGAATAGCTCTAAAACATTAGTTGTTCTTTTAAGACCTAAGCAGCTTTAAGACCTAAGCAGTTCCTATTTCTTATTTCTTAAACAAACAAACCAAAATTCACATTTTCTGAAATATGTACAATTAAAAATTAAATGGTTTTGTCCCAAGAAGCAGCTAAACAAATAGAAAGAAACAATTTGCAATGCAGCAAAGCTCAGCCCTGGTTTTGCTCTAGTCCAACACTTGGGCCAGTGCCCCCAATTCAGTGGGGTTACAGAGCACTTTCAACAGGTCTTCAGGCCAGAAATATGCCTGCTCCTTCCCCAGTGAAAACTGCCACTGGATAGGGCCAGAAAGCTGCTGCACGTTTAACGAACATGAGAGGAAGCCAGAGATCTGATTTAGGCTTCAGATCACACCTCTGACGAGATCTGGAGACCATTCTTTGTCTTATTTACTGATCTACAGCTTGAGGCTAATTCTCCTGCATCGCACCAGTCCTGTGCCATCACAAGGCAAGGCACCAGGAACCCCAAGTCGACCTGTTACCACCGACGCTGAGGCCCTTAATGTCATTCCCATTGCAGGCTTTTGCTACCGAAGGAAAACCAAAAGCTGCCTCCTGCTTAAAAACCCCTTCCCCGATCTCCTCAAGCTCATCCTAAACCAACCACCGTCTTCTCACCTCCCCCGCGCTGGACCATCCTCTCCCTCCCCTGTCCCTGTGTTGGGAGAGCTTTGCGGAGAGCTTTGCTCCCTGCCCTGCGGATTCTTGCAATATAAGGGTTTACGAGGAGGAGGGCGGTTGATTTCTCTCCTGGGCTTCCCTCCGGCTGTCTGAGAGAAACCTCCTGATCCCCCTGGCTGGTGGGAATATCCTGCACCTTTTGGAAAAGACACAGAAGGTCGTCCCCTCCTCGCACACACACCACCCACTCCCCGCCCCCACCCCGCCCCGGCAGGGATCTCATGAAACATGGGCTTTTTACCATTGCAAAATGGTCCAAAATTAGCCTTTAAAAGCCGTAAATTACCACACTAAGCCAAGGAATTTGCATGTGTAAAGTACACGCCTGAGGTGCAAAACACATTAACAAAATACACAAATAAACAAAGCTGTTCACAACCAAATGTAATTATACATTCAGGGCAAGGTGCCATGGAAATCCACCTCAGCTGTGCATGTGTGTTTGAAAGCAAGATTTTGCCCCGAGTCAAAACTATTTTGCTTCCCCCGTAGGGAAAATATACTAGAAGATACTGGTGCAATCATATTATTTACAGGGTAGTCGTAGCTAAGGAAATTAATAGAACCATAGAATGGTTCGGGTTGGAAGGGACCTTCAAGATGATGGAGTTCCAACCCCCCTGCCCTGGGCAGGGACACCTCCCACCAGACCAGGTTGCTCCAAGCCCCATCCAGCCTGGCCTTGAACCCCTCCAGGGATGGGGCAGCCACAGCTTCTCTGGGCAACCTGTTCCAGGCTCTCACTACTCTCACAGCAAAGAAGTTCTTCCAAAGAGCTCATCTAAATCTCCCCTCTTCCAATTTAAAGCCATCACCCCTCACTCCACTCACTGACAAAGAGTCCCTCCCCATCTCTCCTGTAGCCCCCTTCAGGTACTGGAAGGCTGCTCTAAGGTCTCCCTGGAGCCTTCTCTTCTCCAGGCTGAACAACCCCAGCTCCCTCAGCCTGTCTCCATAGCAGAGGTGCTCCAGCCCTCTGAGCATCTTCATGGCCCTCTGCTCAACCCGTTCCAACAGGTCCATGTCCTTCCTGTGCTGAGGACTCCAGAGCTGGACACAGGACTCCAGGTGGGGTCTCATGGGAGCAGAGTAGAGGGGCAGAATCACCTCCCCTGACCTTCTGGCCACCTGCTGGCCCAGGATGGCGTTGGCTTTCTGGGCTGCCAGTGTGCACTGCCGGCTCACGTTGAGCTTCTAATCCACCAGCACTCCCAAGTCCTTCTCTTCGGGGCTGCTCTCAATAGCTTGAAACACATTTTGTGCTGGATGTGGCTAGTTTGTGTAAGACACACATCTGAAAATTACTTCCTTGACTGAGAGACGTGTGGTGAAGTGCACACCTCTGTCTGTGTCCATATTGAATGTTGTTACTTACACGTGGAGGATGCTGACAGGCACCTTGAGGTGATTGAGATACTGAACCTCCCCTTTCACGGCCTTCCAGCCCACGCAGGCATTTAGAGCAATCCAACGCATCTGTGCAGCTGTCACCCATCCTCCCTGCAGTGGCACTTCTAAAATACCAAGAAGCTAGTGATGGTCCAAGAACATTGTGATGGTAAGGAGATGCATTTTAGTCATCTTTCCCAGCACCCTGGAAGCTGTCCTGTGGATGGAAGTGTGACCTTGCAGTAGAATAATTTTTCAGATATATATTCTGATATATCAGGGAGAGCTTTGATTACCACACAGCTCAGCCACTCACCAATATTTTGCATCGCTCTCGTGCCTTTCCAGCAAGGACTCTGGGGCCTTCCTGAAGGTAAAGGAAAAATAATACTTCACAGCTTCTGCATGAAGTGCACCATCCAGCATTGCACCAGTATGTCCTGTGGGGAGCCTTTAGCTCCTGGGTTTAGACACAAACACCCAGCCTTTACTTCCATATTTCCAACTCTTGTTGTCACTCAGTGTAATTCAGTGTAATGTCATTCAGTGTAATTCAGTGATTGCTTTGCATGGAAGATGGCTCCCACCCTTGTGGACGAGTCCTAGGGCTCTCCAAAAGTTAACTCAGGTTTCACTCATGCAGCTGGGTCACCTGAAGCTCCCTGCCTAAGTAATACAGCCTACCTGTATATACAGCCCTGTTGGGTTGCAGGGACCCCAGAGCACGCTACCTTTCTTCTTTGTACCTGTCCTGCCGGCCAGGGAATAATCTAGTGAACCTAAATACAGCCGCAGATGTGCGTGACGCGTGGCTAAGCTGGACATCACAACCCCTGAGGAACACTTGCATGATATACAACTATGCTGGTCACAAAGCCACTGTCACCAGGCTCAATGACCCTACATAGGGACCCACAGCTACATGGGAAACCTTCTACAGCTCCACAAATCAAAAGTGGCTGAAGGCAAGCATTTGGAGAGGGCGGTGGGAGGACATCCCAGGCAGTTTTTTTTAACTGTCACACAGCCACAAGCCATGTTGCCTAATAGGAATTTTGGAGGTCTTTTCTATGGAAATTTGTTTGTCTTTTTAAAAAACCTACTAGATCTCATCAAAGAAAGAAATCTCCGTTTGTTCTTTGCTAGTGATGGCCCAAGAACATCGTGATGGTAAGAAGATCCATTTTAGTAATCTTTCCCAGCATCCTGGAAGCTGTAGGAATAGTCTGGTTGGAGTATGACCCTTTTCCCTGGAGGCTATCACAAGTTGTGTGCCACTGAGAAGGCAGGTCAGGCTGATTCAAATCCAGTGGAGAGAAGCCTGAAATGAATCAATAGAGATTTAGTGCTAAGTCTGGAGGGCTTGCTTAGGCCTCGTTTGGGGATGTTTTAGGGGAGGAACATACCAAATGAATTTAACAGACAGAACCAGAAATTAAAACGCTACTAAAAAAGCAGACAGCATCTCACTAGTATGTCCTTGTTTCACAGCGCCAACTCCAGGCACCAATCCTGTTTTGACCATTCAAATAAAAAAGCTTTATGTTTCATCATAACAATGTCCTACACACACCTGATGCTGGATTTGATTAGTTACAGGCTAGCTGAAGCTCGGTTCCTTTTCTTTTTTTTTTTGCCAGAGTTTACCTCGTCCTCTTCCAGATGCCACCTCTGCACTTCCCCTTGGGTAGGACAGCCTTCTTTCCTAGCCTGGGATCTAACTGGGGTGCCCTCTGCAAGGACAGGCCAGATCAGAGTTCCTGTGGTTACTTGCCCAAGTCTGATCACAGGTGTAATGTGGCCCAGCCATCACCCTACAAGTAAAAGTGTATGAAAAACACTAAACTTTTAAAAAAGTAGGTTTTAAAACAACAAACCATCTACCTGCGTGTCCATCTGTCTAGAAAATTATCATCTCCAGGGGACAACACGGTGAAGCTTCAAGCAACCCTGCAATTCCTCTGGCTTAACTTTTGCATCCTCCTGACAACGGTCAGCTGTTTCTTGAGAAAGCATCTCCCCTGAGCTGTGCTGAGTTCTCCTGCATATCTGGGATTCACTCCTCCCATCAAGCTGCAAACCCAGGCTGAAAGACTGTCTTCAAAGACCTGTCAGATCTTTCAGAGTGACTTATTGTGGCACCATTCTCCTTATGTCTGCTTTTGCCAGAAAACTTTTACCATTGATGTTAACAAATGTGTAGCTCAAAAATCCAAGAAAAAGGCATGACCCATCTCACAACACATTAGCACTAACCATGGAAGGAACGAAAATTCATGGGTTCTTTTGAAAAGCCTGACCTAAAGGACTTGGTCAAAATCAAGTGAGTCAATAGCTGCTGGGTTACAAACTTCTATTTCTATCTCAGATTGATTTTTTAATTTGAATTCAAAACATCTCAGTACCCTATTTCTCATCTCTACTTAGCTCTTTCACTACCAAGATGAAGACAGAAGAAATTAAAACTCTGACATACCATGAGAGATCCTGTTACGCTGATGTAAAACTGATTAGAAAAAGCCTAGTTGTGGAATTTTCCAGCAAAAAATTGAGGCTTTGGGAGGTAAAGATAAGAAGCAAACATGTATTTTTTGTATGGGAACTGCAAGTAGTGAAATTTGCTTATCAATGGCAAAAAGGGCAGAATTTAGCCTTACCCTGCATGAAAATAACAGGAAAACACACCAAAACCCGTCACACAAAGTTCAGATTAGATGGGAACTGCAAGCTGCATAGCTCAGATCAGGAATCCCAAACTTTCCAAGAATACAGAGGACCTCGCTTCAAGGGTGTGCGGTCACCCTCTCCCGTGTCACAGGATTCAGGGTTATTTGGACTTGGCACTTTGCAGCAAGGCCACAGAAATTTTAATTCAGATTGTAGAGAGAATAGGACTCCCTGATGGAACTGATACAAACCTGTCTTAGATAATGAAGCACAAATAGCTCAACATTCTCCATTTTTCATAGTACAGGAGGGAGTGAATAAATATAACAGGTCTCCTCCTCCTGAGAACACTGTGGTAAGTTTTCCTTTTTATTTTTTCTGTGCGTTATACCTGTATATATGCATTGTACCTTGTAAGGACAGTCATGACACTTTTACTCCGGGGTGGATATAGATGCAGATGACATAGATTTGCGAGGGGTAAATAATCAACTGCGTGATTATATGACTGACTATACGTCCCGTCTGTGATCGTCTTTCGTACATTGCAGAATGAACCCCTATAGAGCTAACGTTTGTAGAACTGCTTTGTAGTCCTCAGATGAAAGACGCTACAGGAGTGCAAGACCTTATTATCATTATTCAAACAGTAAGCCTGAAATAAAGCATGAAACGACTGCCAGAGTGACTGTGGGGAGGTGGGAGAAGGGCAGGGGTGCAAGGGAGGGTGAAAGAGCAGCTGGCATTCTCATTTGCTGCCATTAGCACGGATCACATAGCTCTACATGGAGAATCATTTGCTAATTCTGCCTTGGGAGTGGAGAGGGGGAAAGAGGCATTCATTCCACGTCATTCAGAAAGGACCTTAAAGACCTATTTATTATGCTGCTTCCTTCAGGGAGTTTGCTATAGGGTTTTGATTTCAGCTACGATATACAGACCGCTGGAGGAGAAAAAAAAACCCCACTTCCTGAACCAGTGCTCTCCCTTCCTCCTCTTAACCCTGAATTTCACATCAAGTTACATTGTTCTCTTTCCCCTTTCTGTTTGTAATGTCAAAACATATATTGTCATACACATCCAGACACCAAGATCACTGAGAGCTATGAATATTCCTCAAGAACCAGGACAGTGGAAGATGGCCTTGATCCTGTGTAGGAATTTGTTTAACACTCTCAGTTGGGATTCTCATTTATTTAGATCAAAATTCAGTTTGATTTGTTCAGTCCTTTAAAGCCAAACAGTAGAGTTAAAATGGGACATGATTTTCATTTAATAACAGAGTCATCAGAGCTCCCTCTCTTTAACATGCAGCTCCTGCTCCTAATTGCAGATACCCTTCTAATACAGCGGAGCAGCAGTTTGAAATATCAACCCATTGTGTCCACAGCTCTTAAACAATAAGGGTTTTAGCAACAAATATGCATTTCAAAGACAGAGCAAGGAGAAATTATTAGGTTTTGGAGTGCCCTCGAAACATTGACAGCAGACATGTTTTGGGATGACCATAGGAAAAAGCATCAAAATTTCACCAGTGTTTGCCTGACTTTCCTTCTTCACTATGGTGGGAGTTCCGCAAGCCTGGGGGCCTTGCACATTCCTACACTGATGCTGTCCTCTGCTTTTGCACGGTTCCTCCAGGTCACCAGGCATTGAGTGGCTGCCGTAAACCCAGGAAATCTAGTGGAGCACTTGGGGGAGAAAAGAATTGTACCATAGGCTAAATCCTTAGGTGGTCCAAACTGGGGTTATTACAAAAGCCTCAACCACTTAATCTGTATCAAAGATGCAGGTAAAAATTCCAGGTTGCCACCATAAATTACCAGTGAGTACCCAATTAGAAGAAATTCTCCGTACAAGTGGGGCAAATACATTCCGGTAAAATATACATTTGCATTGCACCAAATGCTAGAGCCCCTTTGTGGACTTATGTAGAAGATGCTGAGATAGGAGAATGATGGACTGCTTCTTTGTGCCATCCCTTTCAACCCACTTGGCCCTGCTGGCTTATCGCTGTACAAAAATGATGAAGTGGAGCATCTCCCACAGGAGGAAAGACTGAGGGAGCTGGGTCTCTTTAGCTTGGAGGAGACTGAGGGGTGACCTCATTCATGTTTATGAATATGTAAAGGGTGAGTGTCAGGAGGATGGAGCCAGGCTCTTTCAGTGACATCCAATGATAGGACAAGGGGCAATGGGTGCCAGCTGGAACATGGGAGGTTCCACTTAAATATGAGGAGAAGCTTCTTCACAGTGAGGGTAACAGAACACTGGAATGGGCTGCCCAGAGAGGTTGTGGAGTCTCCTTCTCTGGAGACATTCCAAACCCACCTGGACACATTCCTGTGTGACCTGCTCTGGGTGTTCCTGCTCCGTCAGGGGGATTGGACCAGATGATCTTTCAAGGGCTCTTCCAATCCCTCATGTTCTGTGGTATGTTGTGGGATTTCACAGGCCTAACAACCACACACTGGGCCTCTCATAGCTATTGCAAGAGATGGGATTTTACTCCGGTATCTGCCAAAGAAAGAAGGAAAGAGCAAGGAAAAGGCTAAGAGATCCCTACTTACTGCTTTATCTTTTGTCCTCCTTCCCTCACTGTATGGATTTTTCTTTAAAAGCTGGTTGCAAATACAAAATTATGTGCTACATCAACAGGATCATGGTCACTGTAAAAATGGCTGTTTTGCCCTAATTCTCCTTTTCCTACATTGTCTCCACTGTCCTGCACCTTTGCACAAACATAAACCAAGAAATAGAGCTGCACTTAAAACATAGCCAGGAAGGGGAAATACAACAGAAGTATCAGAGGAAAGAGAAGGGATTAATGTAATATTTTATGAGATACAAATCAGTTCTACAGGGTTTCCCCTTAAAAGTCCATTATAGTACGTTAATTGTGATTTTATACACTAAGTGACAGGGTGTACTCCTCCTCGGATTTGAATTTA
This sequence comes from Nycticryphes semicollaris, assembly GCA_013400055.1. Taxonomy (NCBI): domain Eukaryota; kingdom Metazoa; phylum Chordata; class Aves; order Charadriiformes; family Rostratulidae; genus Nycticryphes; species Nycticryphes semicollaris. The sequence goes on along the minus strand of VXBJ01016095.1, from coordinate 1,036 downwards.
TGAATAAAAGACGATCGCCAGCCTGAGTTAAATGCTGGTGAAGGCGTTTCGCTGCAGCCTTTGGCTACAGAATTCCATTTCTTCAGCTTCATTCACATTCAAATGTTCGCACTGATAACTCAGTTCTCCTCAGCCAGGGGAATAAAGGGGGCTCTGATGCCTGATTCCACTTTCAATTACACTGCTGCAACTCCAGAGTAACTCCAAGGAAGTGGAGTTTCACACTAGTATGAAAATGAGTACAAGAGCAGATTGGGTCCCAAGGCTGCTCTGACAATGCGTCAATCAAAGGTTTTTCCGTCAGACTGGATGGGTCTGAGGGGACAGCGTGAAAAAGCTGTGCCATGGATGTTGCTGCAAGGATCCCATTAAAAAGGCGCAACAACAGTCCTGACCCAAGAGCTGAGAAAGTGCAAAGAGTTCCCAAAGCCCTGCCGGGCTGGACACAGCTACAGCTGACTTGGTGCCTCTGGCAGTGACAGGGGTGAGGAGGGTAACAAGAAGGGAGAGGCAGAGGTGGCACTCGGTCTGCCGTCACGTCCACCACCCTTCCCCAGGGAGCCAGCTCTGGAAACCTTGGTGAAACACACACAACCTTGAATCATCCGGCGCTCTCACAAACATAAACCCCACAACAGGCCTTAACTCTGTGCCTTCAGCCTCACAGCAAGGGGCCGGAGCACTGCTCGGAGTTTACAGCCAGATGTCAGCTCCATCTGCCTTGAAAAAATTCCCATTCAAGGTTGTTTGCTCATACTCAGGCCCCATTCCAGCTTGGGTGTGTAGCTCAAAGACCTCCAAAAGTCAATCTAAAATTTTATCGTGGGCTTGCAAAGATTAGAAGACATTAACAATGGACACCTTCAAGATCCTGTATCTGCTCTGATCTAGCTGGACAAGCGTGATTATTGTAGGATTTTTCTGTTTCTGGGCTTGGTGCGAAAATTCTTGCAAGCTTGGTGACTGAAAGTGACTTTCTAAACCAGCAATCTAAAGTTTGCATCTCTACTGAGGCAGCTTGAACAAGTGACCATAG
>VXBJ01016094.1:0-11484 GCA_013400055.1 Nycticryphes semicollaris | reverse complement strand
AAGGGACTGTGAACTGATTTCCAAAATCTGGGGATATCCTGCAGAGTCAGCAATGAGCCACTTTCCATTTCATGTAGAAGCAAGGCTGATACTGATGTTAGATTGTGTTGCCTTTCTAACTCTTTAGTCTCAAGTGGACATTTCTTCCGGAATGTGCTATTTTAGGGGTCCATGTGTGGTTTTAACCAATGAGTAAATTCTGTAATTTGAGCATATCTACAGAGATATCCTTGAGTTATTCAGGAAAAGATTACAATGACTGTACTGGCTGAAAATACTAGAAAGGTAATTAAAGATTTTTCTTCTGGCATATCCAGAGCCTAAATTTTTACACCTGTTAAATCAGAATAGGCATTTTGTGCCTATTTGAAATACACAATGATTCAAAAGAACTCTTCAATTTTGTAGGTGTGGTATATGAAGCTGAAATCCAAAATAGTCAGCCAAACACCGAAAAATACACCCCTGTTGTATTCAGCATGAAAGCAAACACATCACTACTCACTTCCTCAACCACAGAAGAAACCACAAAAGCACAAAAAGTACTTCTTCTTCGCCCCACAAGGCTTCCTTGGGGTTTCTCAGTCAAACCGATACCTGAATGGCATGACCCACAAAATGTTTATTCTTGGTGTAACGGAGAGCTCATCTTTATTCTCCATTTGTTGTGAAAACAATGAAAGAAATTATATTTCCCAAATGAGAGTTTAACAGCCCATGTTAAGTGGTTATCAAAGCCACTATCCAAATGTCATTTATGCAAATGGGAAGCTTTCCCTTTTTTTCAGTTGATGATGACTTCAGCCTATCTATGATTTAGGTTAAGCTATAAGATGCCTCAGAGGAACAATCTGTTCCAAGGCAGCTAGGCTAGAATGAGCTACTGCAGGTATCCCAGCGGTATGACATCCCTCTCACAGACTGCCCATGCTCCATCCTAAATCATATTCTGTTGTTTCAGTTACTGTTCTCTTCTTCTCTCCACTGATGGTATCTCTGCAGCCACAGTTCTCTCCTCTGATGATGCAGCACCAATGCTCTCTGCACGACTGATACCTACTGAAAAAAAAATATCACTTTGCTCTTTAACTGCTGAAGTCTTTCACAAGAGGCAGGTGAGAAACTCACCTTTTCATTAACAAAGCAGTAAAATGGCAGCTATTCAAAAGGCTGAAATCTGAGTCAGCCCAGACTCGTGAGAGGCTGTACATGGTCCATCCACTACTTACACATACACAAAATCTTTCTAAATTCCTCCCACAGTGAACAACTTAGCCTATACTCATTTCACACATAGGTATGATGATAAGTAAAAATACTGCATGCTTCTGCCAATGCTGAAGCCCAGATAAGCCAGGTAAGGACCAAAATCTCTTTCCAGTTTTGTGCCTACACATGTAGAGCTTGCAGTTTGCCTCATAAACTTAACCTTGTTTTGGCTACAGGCTAAGGAGGCCACCAAGCAAAGCACCTGCCAACCCTCCTTGTGCTGCTCAGGGACTTATTTCTTCTATCTCAAAGGCCAGTTTTGGATGTCTGTAAGGAACCAACAATTTATCTTTATGGAAAAATAAAGCCAATGACTTTTCAACTTCAGTCTCTCTCAGCAAAGCAGTGTCACGGCATTGGGCTAAAGAAACCCACTGAGAGAGGCAGGAGCTATTCACACCCTTTCAAGGCTAGTGAAAACAGCAGCTATCGGCACAGTAAGAAACATCCACAGCACAGCCCACATTATGGATTTTTGCCAAAGTGGATTTATCAGCCAGGGACAACATGTGATTTGTGACCAGCAGCGATACCCTCAAAAGCAAGCCTGATCTAGAAGTCAAGTTCCTTCATATTCTTAATAGAGCTTATATTGGAAATCAGGTAACAATAACTGCACTTTCTTTTCTGTGCCTCCTACTCAGACCCTTAAGCTCCAAACACTTCCTGTGAGAAGAAACTTCGATAGCAGTGTAATCGTTTCTTGTTTCATATTTTTACTAGCGAGGCAGGCCTTGCTAACTGGAGCTTGGAAGCTGAGATAGTTTACTGCTGGAAATCCCTTAACACACAACACGTATTACCTGTCTCGTGTGGCTAGAGGGTTTTTTGCACTCTAGATAATTAACTTAGTAAGATATTGAAAACAATTCTTTAACTAATCAGAAGAAAAAAGCTCCAGTTTGGTGGGCAGCATGGTCTTCCCTGAGATAACGTGGGAAAAACCCCAAACCTGTAACACAGCAGTGAGTACTGATCTGCCTTGCAGGGCTGCTTATAGTGCACTCAAGTGCAATATTAACATTTCAGGACTTCAACACATATGTAATTTCATCATAGATGATAGTTTAGACATGATTTGTACTATATCCTGTTCAACTTGACAATATCATGATCGCAGTTCATCATGATCTGTGTGAGAAAATAGGGAAATACAAAGTGGAAGAACATTTTTTGTACACTGAAACCACATCCCCACGGTAGGGACTGAACGCAAGACAACAGAGACAGCCCTGCTTATGCTCCTGAAGAATTTAGCCTCTATCATACTGACAACTCATAAAAGAGCATGTTTTGAAAACACCTGTTTGGCCCACCCTGCCCTGCCCCCACTATCTGTTTGCCACCCAAAGACCTGCTGGCTTCAGGGCCAAGCATTTGCAGCTCTTCTCACCACAAATGGGGCTCCATGTGGACAAGGCTCACTCACACAGGGCAATCTGCAGGCTCCGAGCTCTATCTAGACAGGTAGTTACATAAAAAAATCCTCTGCATTTTCAAAGGTGGTAACCGCTAACTACTGTCACTGCCATCCAGCCATGACCAGTGCTCTCAGGGAGTCACCCACATGCTTGGGATCTCTGGTGCTTCTTCCCCCTTTGGCTCCTCATGATTTGGAATATGCTTTTTATCCAAATTTATGTAGCCTTTCATTCTAATAATTATACCTGACGGGTGAAAAGAAGCACAAAATGTATCAGCCTGGAGGGTAGGAGCATTTTCCAGGAAGGTGGTAAGTAAGATATGGGCCGACATGAAGTTAGCATGCTGTTGTAATCTTACACTGACTATTTATAGAAGGGACTTGGAGAGGCAAGCATAAAACTCTCTTAATCACATGGGCTGCCAAGCCATTTCTGAAAATCTGCTGTCAACTTGATCCCTGCTATGCTAAGGGAGCTTCTTTCTGAGGATGCTGGGCATGTTTGCTTGCTGTTATCTATGGTAAATCTTATACAGTTGAAGCAGCACTTTGTGAAAACAGTGCAGCATTCCAGAAATAGCAAGTCTATTTTCTGCAGCACTTCATTAAAGTCCCCCAGGCCATCACCATCGCGTACAGTAGTTTTGTACAATGAAACAAGTGGGATCTGCTTCGTTTTCCAAAGAGCATTAATTGCTTTCTAAGTGTTAAAATGCCTGCTCTTACCTCATAAGTGTACTTTATGTATCTTCCTTTTTTTACGACTAATATGTTTGAACAAATCGGAGACAGTCACCTCTCACACCCCTGCCTTTTCCCTCAGGGACTGCGCTGCCAATCTCACAAAAAGCCCTCTGCCCTGGAGCAAGTGTTGGCCTCAGTTCACAGCCTCTAGCCCAGGGCTGTCCTCACTCTACCCCGGCAAAAAGCTGGACCTCAGCGTGCTGCAGCAGAGAACACTGCACCCAGGATAAACCACTGAGTCCCACCAGGGTCCCAGAGCCTTTTGATCTAAACACATTGCAACCCTCTCTTCCAGCACAGGCAGCACAAGCATAAGCAAGCCTGGATAACAGAATGAACATTAATCTTAATAGAGGTTGGCAGCAGTTTTTGCTCAGATAAATAGATAAAATTACATTTTCGGGCAGCAATCAGGGCTACCTCGTATTTAGGAAATCAGGTACCACTTCTCTGCTTCTAAAAATCAGTGTATATATTTTAATTCAAAAGATATTGAGAAAATGTTCCAACTTAAATTATTGTAGGATTCTAAAAGCTGTTTTGTAAGTATCTGAAATCATCTTTGCATGATCTCAAAATCTTATTAAAAGTAATAAAAATTATTATGATGAATCAACATGACTTACACTAAATGTTCAAAGTGTCAAGGCACGTAACTATTATTTTTCTGTAGCTCTCCAAAAATCAGTACTAACGATTAAGACTTGCGGTAAGATGTCACATAGCTGTAGGGTAAAAATGCATCATTAAAAAATAAAATCTTCACACCTTTCAGGATGGAAGCTTGGCAGCTTAACTGAAAACAAGCCGCATTTCAGTAATTTCTACATAGCCAAAAGGACAGTATTCTCTGTAAAGCAAATATGTACTGCAGAATGGTGGCTGGAGACAGGAAACGTGCTTGTGGTTTGGTTTACTTCCAAGGTTTTTTGTTTTATTGTAACAAACAGCTGCAAGGTGTTTACTCTGAAAATTTAGCACAAGGGCAAAATTCACTACTGGTATAAATTAGCACCACTGGTTTTGGTCATATTTTGCCTGTTTCCACCAGAAAAGAATCTAGTACAAGTTATTTAAATGCTATTGAAAAGCTATTGCAGCGTGGGTGTCTGTCAGTCCTGCAATACAGCTCTGCTAGCAATCAACAAGTCCAAGGGGGTTTGGTCCATGTTCCCCTGAGCTGGGTAGAAGCTTGGGGAAGGACATACTCACATGCAGAAGTCAGTAAAACCTTTTTTAGCCTTTGGAAGAATCAGTGTTCTGTTACCCACTCAATTCCCACTCATTTTTACCAAGTGACATAGCATCACCACCCTGAGTTATTCTCCCGTTCCAATTGCACCACGGAAATGCTGTTCCAGGCATTGTCTAACCAGACAAAGATTTTGTTATTCAGATGACAAAAAGTCAGAAAAGATGTCAGAAAAAAAGTGAGCTGGAAGGGTCCAGAGAAGGAAAAAAAGAGGATGAACAGAGCGCAAAGAAAAGGCCAGAACTTAAGACCCCCAACACCGCAGTTCTGCACCATGGTTGTCTGGGCTTTTTGGAAATTCTTGTGGCCTATAAGAGATCTGGAGGCACAGAGACCTCCTTTGCCACTTCCACTCCAGCTCCTTCCTACCCATTCCAAGGAGGCATATACGGGGGAGCACTCTGGGATCTCAGTTTCACCCATGTCACCCCAGGAGCACCCAGTACTATTTTAGCAGCCTGAAGGGATAAGGTTTCTGTCCTACCTCAAATTTTTGGGGAAGCAGCAATCACAGTTGGGACAGCCAGGAATTCTGGACTACCAAAAATAGCCAGGATATGCTGCAGATCTCTGCAGAAACCCATCTTTTATTTCAAGCTGAGGTGCACATGAGAAGCAATTGGTGTGAGCACCTTTAGAAATCCCTTCTGGACCATCATGTATAGCTGTCAGTGAGACCATTTATCTGCCCACCCCATTGTCTGAAGCTACATGTTACACAGGCTGTAGATGACACTTGTGTGACCATGTCCTTTTAACAGGGAAACATAGCATTTTCTAGGTGACTGCCTAGGTTTATTGCCTGTCAGTCACCTCACACAATTATTGGGTAATACCAGGGGAGCTGCTCACAGTTTCTTCAAGTCTCATTGCTCAACAGTCATCCCCTTCATCGTCTGTTTTTCCCATTCTTCAAGAAATAGTTCAGCTAGGCTCTTCCCTGCCACATGCCACCTGGGCAGAGCCTGCAGTTAGGCAATGAGTTTTAAGAAAAACAAATGCATTCAAAGCAGTGCAAGACTTCAAATACCTGGAATCCACCAGCTTCTGTTCCCCAATTACCCTTTTTCAGGAGAAAATTTGCTGATTGTAAACAACGTAGTCACATACAAAGTGACCTATAAATAGCTGCAAGTACTGCCTTTAAAAGATAAGCCCCTTCACCATGCTTTATCCTCCGCAAGCTGCAGCTCTCATTGAAGCTGCTGCTGCCCAGCCTTGCCTGTATCCCCACAGCTGTGGGGACGCTGTGGGGTGAACTCCATAAAGCTCCACCACAGTTGTGAAGGGAAGATCTGCCCAGCCCTCTTACTGGTTTATGGTTTTAAGGACTGCTTCCCTGTGAGGGACAAACAATATGGGTGCTGCATGGAAAAGGGGGTTGTCACTTCACTGCACCTGTCCCAGCTGTAACAGGAACAAATCTGGCTTTGGTTTGCCTCAAGGGCTTTAAACCATATTTTGATATTAGTACTACAGCACAGGAATTATCCTATTACAGTGAAGAGATTACTTGATGTGCCCACCACTGCCAGCTATTGCAAGTGTAATGACCCAGATTGCTTCTCAACAGCCAGCAGACAAATTAGTCACAGCCACATGCACCTGCCTGCTATCCTATAACTAAATGCCTACATATTCAACAAGTTTTTCACAGAGCTACTCTGGCAGGTCAGCCAGAGGTTTCTCTTCCACTGGTGATCTGAGTGGCGAATAAAAGCTGTTAGAGGATTCCCCACATCCCTGCACCTGATGGTAATTACTTTATGTAAGGGAGAAGCGGGCACAGGCCAGCTACCTGCAAAGGATGGAGCCTGGAGAAGCGAGAAAGAGAAAAGCCTCTCCCATGATAACGATTTTCTCCATGTTTATTTGAGCCTTTGATATACCAGAAGAGCTTGCCCACGTCTGATTAGCGATCTCCCTGTAGAAATGCAGGTCACACTTCACACACTATCTACAAGGAAAATTGTCCTGCTCTTGGATGGCAAAGCTGAGAGGAATAAGTGTGAGGTTACTTATTCAGAGGGGCTCAGCCCACAAATATGTTTCCAGAGGAGTTATAACAAATGAGATGCCTTGCAAAATACCAGATACAGTTCTACTACTGAAACAAAATGCAGAGGGAAGGAAGGTGGATGAAAACACCTCAGCTCTGCTTATTCATTCAGGTGAAGGTCTTTACCATTCTCTTCTGCATTTTCTAAATAACGCTGCCATGAAGGCCTAGGATGCAGCTGGATGTACTGAGACACACTAAATGCAGTCCATGCAATGCGTGAAGACCCAAATGGGCACATTCATCCCCGTACTCACCATGTTCAGCTAGGGGACAGAACAGGCTGAACATGGATGTGTCAGCGGGTGATACGCAAAAATAATGCTGGGAACAGAGGTAGGCCATTCCCATCCCAGGTAAGTACTTCTACCATTCATCTACAGAGCCAGGCTTCTTCCTGTGAATACAAGATTTTTGGTCCCAGGAACACTGCACGTCTTTCTCCATAGTGGCCCACCTTCAACTGCAGGAGGGAGAAGGAAAGTCTCCACTCACTCCAACTACTCTCTGCTTTCGTAGTTACATCCCTCTTCTGGGAACCAAAAGATGAATTGCCTAAGGAGGCAAAGAGCTGAACCTGGATGATCCGTTGAAAGGACACCAACTTTAAGGCCAGCAGTTTCACAAAGAGCAGTGGTGGTCTGTGGGGACCTGCCTAAGGAGCAGGCTAGAAATGCCTAGCATAGCTTATACTCAGCCGGCTAGATAGCATGAAACTTGATTGCAATATAGACCATGGCCTCTCCCTGCCAAAATACCCAGTGAGCCAGACTTCTTCCCACTTCAGCCCCAACACTGCATGTTCAGAAACCACTGCCCTGAACAATTATTAAAAAACCCTCCAGAAAAGTGGACTTGGCCAAAGGTTTTGCAACTGTTTTCATGAGGGCCTTGCTCTTGCCCAGGCAGGTTAAAGAGGGTCTGTGAACTAGTGGATGGAGCTTCTTAGGAGCCTCTTGCAAAGCAGTGTTTAGTTCTTTGACACAGACCTGTCCAGTGGTGTCAACAGTCATGATGCATGATGTACTGGGATGTGCATAAGCAGCGCTCCAGGTGTTTGGGGAGCAATTTGGTCAATAGGAGAGTGCACTTGGGAGGCCAGGCAGCCACTGATATGATAGTTTTTAAGTCACGATTTTTAGATTCGGGTACCAAAATTATTTGCACATCTTGGCCTTAAAGCTTATCATCCTTTATTGGATGTAGCCCCTGGTACTCAAACACTTAAGACATGGGCACAGAACAAATCTACAGACAGACTGTTACTCCCATGGTGTGATTAAAACCTCCTCACCAGCAGTTATGTGCACCATGAGGAAGGAATCGGACCAGGAGGAGAAATGTTCTATCAGCCAGGAAGAGAGTTCAATGCATATTTAATGCTGGCCCTTGTCAGAGGTGAGAGCACCAGAGGCTGCACATCAGCCTGCACATCATTAGAGGCTTTCTGCTTGTTTACACAAGATAAACGACCACAAAGCACTCTGAGCGAGTCAGTCTGTGATTTCCTCAGGTATGCCGCTGCCCAAACTGCTTAGCCAGACTGTCATTTGGCAGAGATTTTATTGTCTAAAATCAGGGATACACAATGGCTGGACAACAGCTGCATTCTGCCAAACCTCAAAGCCTAATCCAAAAAGCCTCCAAAATGGGCCGCAGCCAAAAGCACACGTGGACAGTGAGACATCTGGACAAGCAGAGCCCCGTGCTCATCCTGATGAGCAGTGCCCCTCTCTGTCCTGCCTTAAAACTGTCACAACTCTATCCAAAGGGGAATTGGCTAAAAGCGGTAGTGTTAAACTATTAGTCATTTATTGTAAAATTAATCCCTGATTTAAAGTCCAATCCCTCCAAAACCCTACTTCCAAGCCTTCCTTCTTTTTACCGCTGGTCCTTTTCTTATAATAAAAAAGGCAGTGTATTTCTGAGAGCTGCAGCTCATTTCTATCTCCAGATGTACAAACATTGCTATAAGCCAGTTTGTATGTCATAAATGAAGAACTGATGGGTTTTATCAAAAACAAACATATGGACATATACACACACATGCTCACACACAAAACAAAACAGAAAAAACACAGCGGGGGGACAGGAATGCCAATCTCCAAGTTAAAAGGCCATTTGAGGCCTCAGAAAGTTCACTTTGTTCCTTGTTAACAGTTAATAAAATTTTATCCCCAGCTATTACTATGTAAAAATAACTTTTGCGTTCAAGCACATGGTTTAAGGAAACAATACTCCAGTGTCATAATTAGCTTAAACCAAGCATGAATTAAAAATACTATTAAAATGACAACTTGCACAATATCATCACAAGTTGTTTTAATTATGTGCAATTCCATTAAAAAGGAAGAGCAATTTGATACCAAATAATGTTGGGGGTTGTTTAAATCATTATTTTTCTATAAATTCATGTTTCTTTACTTTACACAGGGAAACATGACATACTGAGGGCAGAAATTTCAGGAAAGTCTCCTAAATTCCTTCCCATTCAGATTAAGCATAAAATGTTACAACATCAAAACTTTTCATTAAATGGAAAACCTCACAAAAAATCGTGAGAGGGAGTGCCGAAGCTTAATTGAATCTAAAAATTAAACTCAGAAGCACAGAAAATTTCATTTGCTTTGTTGACTGGGTCCTCAGGACCACGATTTTCCCTCCATCTTCATGACTAGAAACTTGATTTCTAATGAAACTGTGATTTTTATAACCACATGACTCCTGGAGCTGGTGGTTTATGAAAATAGCTATGAAATACCACAAGTCAAGATAAAATGAGTGGTGCTTGTACTTAATCCCTAACATTGGGAAAATCAGTTTTGTGGGATTTTGCCTTTTTTCTTCCTTTCTTTCATAAAATGGCTTTTCTGTCTTCTTGAGTGTATTGGGGTCTCTCAGATAAAGGCCTGTAAGAGCAGGAGTGGAGGACACAGGGCTGCCCCCAGGGTGCTGTCACTTTTGATTTTCACCTTGAGGAACCACTCTGATGACAGTGACAGCCCTTGCACTTCCCAAAAAAACCACAAGCCCTGCAGCTTCAAAGACTGCCTTGCAAGGGCTTCTTTACATGGCGTGTCTCTTCCTAAGAGTGAATGAAGGCATTCAAGAGCTGTCATCTCTTGTGACTATGCCAGCTGGGTGGTTGAGGGCATGGGGAAAGGCTTTAGAGATGTTGTTTCAGTTGTGCCCGTGCATGCCTAGCATTTTAGTTACCTGACCCCTCAACACCTGAGTCGGCCTCTCACAAGCCATGTGGCAGGGTGTGACAGCCATACCAGGAAGCAACCTCCAGCCAGGGCCTTGGCTGGCCCAACCGCCACTTCTGCCTCAAACACTGTAGATCTTCTTACAGTCACCTTGTTAACCCATTATTCTCTCCCCTCACCTCCCTTTCTCTGCCTTCAAGAGAATCCCTTCCCACCCAAACTACGATACCTGCATATGGAATGGAAGGAGCCTGGGACAGTATCTGGCCATGCTGCATCCCATCCTGGTCTGGAGCCCATCTCTCCCCATATCACCATTGCTGGTGGTGTGTAACTGCTTCAGAGGCAAAACCCCACACTGATCAGAGGTGTAAGGCACACACAGAAACGGGCGCACACAGTATGGCAGCTTTTACAGCTTTTCAAAGCTCCTCAGGTTTAGCCATCTGTCTCACACCATCCCAGGGCTGTGCCCTGCAGTGGGGCGGCCCTAGGTCATGCCCCACATGCCACCAGCAATGGCACCATCGATGGGCCAGGCTGTGGTAACCCTGGCCAAGTGTCCCACTCTTCTGCCAGGCAAGTTTTTCTGTGGTGAGCGATGGGGACAAGTGTGGGGTGGCCTCAATCAGGTGAGTCCCATCCTCTCTTCACTCTCCAACAAATACTGTCATGGTGCCCGGGAGGCCCATGATGGCTGAGGGGACAGGTTGGTTGCTTGGGGCATACCTGCCTCATCCTGTAATAGACAGTAAATAAAATGGCTGTGGGGTGCGACAGGGTGGCAGGCTCTCCCCCCTTGATGCCTCTGTACCGAAGTACTGAGCTTCACCAACCAAAAGCGCCTCACGGAGATTATTTTGCTAGGTGAAATTATTCGCTGCCATGGAAACAAGTGAAGAATGAGCAAAACAATTACAACCAAAATACCTACTTAACAAGTTAGTTACTTGCAATGAACTCTTATTCCTTTCCTCCCTGCAATCAGATTTGCCTGAAACACCAAATACTCATCTTCCCTGTGAAAAAGAGACAGTTAAGGCCTTCTGGCAATTTACATTTATTAAAAGTCTCTATTTTTGTCTTCATCCAGTCACATACCTTGGATCATCCACATATCTTCTGACTAAAACCCTGAAAACACAATGTCCAAGACTTTGGGAACACTCTGTATTTGACTAGTGCCAAGTGGAATGTATTACTAGATTACACATATGATCTTCGTTATCTGGGATATTTAACATTTGGCATGGGACCCCTGGAAGATAACATGCCAGAATTACTTACTGTGCGTTGGGAGAAGGAAGAGCAGCTTCTTGGTGAATGGCACAACAATGCTTCAACATACAGAAGGGGAAAAACTGGCTAGGAAACTTGAGAAATCCTCATATTTTACCTTTAACTTCTTAAACCGTAAAAGTCACATAATAAAATTGGGTGGGGGTGACTTTTTAGATCCTTCCTTTTCAGGTTCTTTAAAGATTTTTCATCAACCTTTTTAAAATTATGCTTTCAAAAAAAAAAAAAA